>JAJOHK020000105.1:0-42869 GCA_022457215.2 Leucocoprinus gongylophorus
ATATATATATATATAGCATATTGACCTCATAGTATACTCATGGATAATATATGGACCTTAGAGTAGGGTTATTTATTGTTAGCATGGACCATGAACTATTTGTATAAATAGGATAGCAATATATTGGAGACTCCTTGTTGAGTTCTCTTGTGATTTCCACAAGACTCTTACCTTGTAAGACTACTTAGTGTGTTAGTGACCATCTTGGTTAGTGGTTGCCACAACAATACTAGTGTTATTGGTCCACTCATGTAAGCATAGTGTGATAGATTGGAGAATGCACACAAGAGTATATAGTATAGTTGTTACCTTCAAAAACTTTCATTCTCTTAGGTTTTCCCGGAGGTGAGTTGTGTAATCAATATTACTAGAACAATAGACTTAGGTTTCTCTGGAGTTTTGAAGGTTCTGCACTTCTGCTCAGTTACCCTAATAGTTTCTTTCTGAGTGAATGTTTTTCTTGCATATGGAGACATCTATAAGCCAAGATGAGACAACATATGTGAATGTCCTCACTATACAAGCTATAGGTTGGTCAGGTATTATTTCAAGTATATTGTTGAGTTTCTACAGAATAATACTCAGAGATTTTGCTTTCAGGATGATATTAACTGACCTAGTTTAACAATAACTAGCACAGTTTCAGAATGGGCACTCACTCAATCTTCATTGATAGTTTATTGTTCCTTTCTTTCTCTCATATATTAGCTCTGTCTACCACAGGACTGCAATCGAGCACCATATAATAAATTGATGATTTTAAAAAATTAGTCATTCATAATCAATTAACTACAATACCCCCTTCCCCTTCCACTTGCGTCAAGAGTATAATGCACGCACACAAATGTAAAATCACAACACCACAAAGAAAAGATACACACAGAGCACTTTTCAAATCACATGTAAAATAAAGTCAGTATAAAACCTTTCTAGCTCCGGGGATCCTTTGGCAAACTATCATACGTAGGAGGGATCTCCTCTGCTCCATTTCCATCCAATAATCTCCCTGCATCCTGATGAACAATGACACTACTACGGGTCGGAGTTGTACTCCTCTGTGAAGGAGAGGACACTGAAGAAGATATAGGAGTAGAAGTCGACGAAGCGCGTTGATGTTGTTGTTGTTGAAGTTGCTTCGAATAGGAGTACGCCACGGGAACAGGCATCGACATCAAAGGTTCGCTTTCAGTGGCGTTCGACACCGTCAATCGACCACTAGATGTGGCATTCCCAAATGCCTCTCTCTCCTTGGCCGACACTCTCTGGGTGGTTCCTCCCACTGTACCACTACCCATGGAATTCGAGTGTCCATGGCCCGAAGACTCAATTTCGGAAGGAGATACAGACGGACCAGGGGACGGACCTTGACCCGGGTATACAGTGATCGGCGGGGAATGAACTCCGTTGCGACCACCAAAAGAAGGTGTATATCCTCCGTCGGCGGTTGGAGGGGATCCATGCCCATGCCACGAGGAAGCATTGCCATTTTGGGTATGCGGGTATGTAGCATCTGGGTTGTTGGGATAGAATCCTGTTGCAGGGGCAGGAGTTGGAATGAAGGGGCGTTGGTCCATACTAGGGCGAGCAGAATGTTGTTGTTGAGACATTTGAAGTGGCTGGTAGGGGTATGGTGTGATTGCAGGAGCACCTGTTGCCGACTGGTCTTCATCGTCGAGATCGAAGCGCTTATCTCTGTTATGGGTAGTTACGACATGTGCAGGATCAAAGTTGCCATCGAATAGGTCTTCTTTGTCTTGTCGGCGTTTGCGAAGGATGAACCATACGAGAAGAATCAGGGCGGAGAGACCGACTACGCCTAGAATGCGATATGTTAGTCAGTTGAAAAGGCAACAAAAGGTGGTGCGCACCGCCGACAACACCGCCAACAATGGCGCCTGTATCTGGAGAGTTTGGGCTTCCGCTGGTTTCGTCAGGGGTACTGGTAGACAAAGGAGTCTGAGTGATGGTGGTCTGGATCACTGAGGTGTAGGTTTGGCCATTGGTTACCCCGCTGAGTATGTGCCATCAGTGCAGCACGACGCAAACAAGTGGGAAGTTACATACATGACTGTCGACAGTATAAGTGTCGATGGGGGAGAGGACGAATTTGGTGCTGTCGTTGCCGGAAGAGCAGATAAAGGCGAGTTGGTTATCGGAGGAGTGGACGTGGCCGACGTGGATGGCGGTGAAGGAGCGGGTGGTAGCTGTTCATCAGATGTGGTTGACGTATTAATTGTGGGCGTATTTTGCGAAGCCGGAGGCAGGATGGAAGTGGTGGGTGGTGTACTAGTGGATGGGGGCGGAGATGGCGGGGGCAGCGAGGAAGAGACTTCCGGGGGCGGCGGCAACGACGACGATGACAACGACAACGACGACGACGAGGATGAAGGCAGTTGCTGGCCTGCGGGCGGGGCTGAGGACGGTTCCAATGGAGTTTGGGACGGGGCAGACACCGGAGAGGCCATGCCTGCCTGCAAAGAAGATCCCACAGCCACAGCCCTCATATCAGAGACCAACATGTTTCCCACGCTCAATGCTCGCTGAATCCAAAGCAGAGGCTTTCAGCTGAATTCAAGGTCATAAGCTGATGGAGGAAATGCAAAACAGCAGCGCACAGTTGACTAGGCATAATTCCGGCTCTATAATCCCCATGCGAGCGTGCATCAAATGATCACACAAGCTGTGTGTGATAACAAGGTGTGTTTTTCTTTTAGCATATCGACTAAGTTGGACGTGGTACAGATTTTTCGTGTATTAACAGAAACCAAACAAGCCGTCCTACGACACCCCAAAAGCCTTTCGCCCCATCGTTCTCAACATGTTAGGAAAATTAATTGAAAAAACAATAAGCTATAGACTTCAAGTACATTCTATTGCTTCCAGTTTTATCCACCCAAGTCAATTGGGAGGCATCAAGCAGCATTCAACTATCAATGCTGGAATCTTCTTAACTCATCTTATTCGAGCAGGATGGGTGAAAGGGCTTCATACAAGCACTCTTGCATTCGACATAGTGCAGTTCTTCCCCTCTTTGAATCATTGTCTTCTTCCTATGATTCTAACTAAAGCACCAGCTGTTTCGTGCTGACTTTCAATTCAATTCCTTTTCTGCCTATGATGAAATTTACAAGCTCCCGTTATATTCGTCCATAAGTACTACAGTATCTATCTCTTCTTCCTGTCACCCCTACAGAGTTACATGAAAGATGTTTTCAGATCCTCTAACGTGAACCCCAGTTCCCGTCGTATTCAATACTACATTTCCTGCGATTAGGCTGCGGTCTCCAGTATCCGTTCCTTCGACAAAGAAGGAATGGAGCATCCGAGAGTTTGCAACCGTTTCGTGATGATCTGCTTGATCGAATTCTCGTTGAGTTTCGTCTTTGGTTGCTGATTCCTTAATTAATGTGTCAACTGATCGGTTGAGTGGGATTGACTGGGTTGGAGATGTTTGTCTCAGGTGCTCCAGTACCTCCTGAACCTGACGTGTCGAGGCTCTAATGTTGTCCCAAATCTCTTCCGTATGCTGAAACTAGAAAAATACGTTAGGTACAACTGAGATATGAAGGGAGGAACTACATACGCCAAGTATTTGATTGCAGTTCTGGAGGCAATGGCAACACTTTCGGATTGTCCTGCTTCGTGAGAAGATTATCTTGTTCATGAAGCCTCTCCTTCGGACGTGTTTCTTGACTCGATCCCTAATCTCCCTACATGAATGTCAATCCATGGGCAATAGCAGAGATTGACTAGTTATACTTCAAATTCTGTTGAAGAGAATCAACGAACATGGAGTACTGTGTTATATGTGACCTCTTGATAACAGTTTCCACAATTTTGCAGGCATGCCTTCCAACATTGAAGAGTGCTTCATTATCCTAAATAAGATCTCCATCAACGACTCTGGTGCGTTAAATGATCACGTGGTCAAAGTTCCTACAATACCTCGGTCATGTCAGCGATAGAAAGAGCAAGGCTTGCCATATCAGTCACTTGCTTCCTATCATTGTCTCCAGGAGACTCGCAGTATGTGCGAACGACTTGCACAACATCCAGCCTACCCAGCATGTCTGCTTCGCTATTTCAAAATCCAGGGTGAGATTACTTTCTGACCGGATTTTAAGTCGACCTACAGTCTTGAAAAAATGAGTGTCGAAAATTTCAGAACGTGGATGATGGGTTGTAGAGGCAGATCTCACATTGAGTGGCTTTTTAATATAAGGACAATGGGGAAATTGTACAGCAGTGCCACATGTTGTACTAGTGCGCATTATTTATGCATCGACTTCTCTGAACTAGCTCATCACAGTTTGGCAATATCGTCAAAAATAGGGCAAGTACTGCCTCATGTTATTAGTCATGATATTTGGTAAAGTGAGTTCCCATCAAACGCAACCGCCTGTCGGATGCAGATAGGATATGAACAAGTTGTGGTTTCTGTGTCTGTCTCGTCCCATCGCAAATTCCACCTGACCCGTAGTCAATGTCGTCTGCTAGCGCTCCCAACTAGTCTCGACGATAACTGCCAAATAATCCTTCTCCTTCTCATTCCGGTTTTGTACTGTAACAAATGAATTATTAAAGCCGTGTAGAAGGAATTATAATATATCAACATTAGTGTTTATCAGCAACTCAGAGATTGTTTGTGTCACTGCATCTTCCCTATTTACATTCCGGAGTAGAGGCGCCTTTTGACCTAATCTTCTGCCCGCCTGATACATATCCAACAGCCCAATCAATATGTAAGAATTAATTTTCTAATACACAGCCTTAATATATTGATTCCAAGTCTATATGATAACACTGCCTAGGTTGCTGCGGGACGAATTGTACAGTGATGAGGAAATATAGCTTCAGCATGTTATTTGTGGTTGTGGGTAAAGTCAAGCTTACTTTGTCTTGAGATAAAAAGGAAACAGGAAAGGTCATGAAATTTGAGGAGGAGATATGAATAGACTGGCCTTGTTGAACCCTCCATCTGCCAGTAACATCCCTGAGTACGACAAGGTTCCCCGATGGCAACCCGCACAGCCAAAAGTACCAATGAAACTGGTATTGTACTCCAATCTAATTAAATCAGGGATAAGAATCCGTTGTTGCAACAAGATAAGTTTGACTTGGCACAGCTTTGGGGAAGACACTCGTCAATTTCGTTTAAAGAGTCAACTCTCCTCCAACTGTAGATATGTCAATCACAACGAATAATGATCAATGATTCTCCCCGAGGGAGAATTGGAACGGTTTCCGGAGACTTGAACTCTCAAGAGCAGATCGATCAACGTCGATGATACATTTTGACCGTACAATATCCTGTATACCATTTGTACGGTGGGTGAGAAGAAAATACAAACAAGAGATTAAGTACACATGTAATGTAATGTGTACTGTGTACTGTGAGAAGCTGACACCTTGAGACAGTTCAGTTCTCACATTCCGGCAAACCCCATCCTCAATACAATAAGGCTGAGCTAGTTAAGAGCATTCATGACACCTAGTCAGCCGTTAATCGAATCATACCAAGTGTGACGCAGGGGTGATCAAGATCACAATCGCCGCATACGAAGCTTTCTCAAACGAGATAGCTGTTCAATCGAGAAGGGATAAATATATATCCATCAACAGTCCGTGTGGTGCGAGGCAGTTCTCACACTACATATATAAAGGGCCGAGGTTAGTTCCTACAACGACGTTTTTGTTTCGCTTGCTGTTGTCCAGGAAGGTAGGTTGATTTCAAATACAGTCGGGAAGTAGTCTTACATTAAAGTAGCGAAACAAAAATGACAGCTAGCCTCGACATGGTACAGATTGTTCGCGCCTTCCACGATTCCCCTGAAGTCAATAACAGGAACAACGTCGCCGAGATGGCAGGCGTTGCTCTTGCTATTGCTGAGATGACCAAGGTATGTTGTTGATTAACATTACCTCCCCTTCTTTCCACTGGTGTAACTCAGGGCGCCCGTTCCGGAGTCCTGTGGAAGCACAGTTATTGGTGCCCATTCTCTCATCTGTATGTCTCTACGCTCCCGAACAGATTTGATGAATATGTCACAATAGTGTAACGAGGCACTCTCAAAAATTGGTAGAGATGCCTGCGAAATTGTCGCAAATGTTATTGAGAGATCGCATACGAGGAGGTACTCTATGTTCGCTAATTGGCAGACAGAAGCGCTCCAGATGAATTTAAGGTATGACAGCTGCAATTCGTGCTATCAAATATACGCTGACCTCAATACAGGGAAATAAAGGACAGAGTTGGGAAACACACTCGGAGGAGAGGTTTCATGAGCAAGATCATTTTTACGAAGGGCAAGACAATCCGAAAATGTCGCAATTACCTCTTTGACTGCCATACAATTCTTGGCGTATGTACTTCATTCATATCTCTGTCATGTCTAATGTTTTTCTAGTTCCAGTATACCGAAGAGACTTGGGTCAATGTTCGAGTTCTCACGCATCAGGTCGAGGAAATACTAGAACACCTGAGACAAAGATCTCCAATGCAGTCGATCGCACCCGACCCTTCGGTTGACACCTTAATTGAGGAATCAGGGCGTTCCACTAAAAATGAGGAAATCTCGGTAACTCAAACAGCTGCCGAAGCAGTTCATAATGAAGTGGAAGACACAGGCCATGCAATTCGAAGGCTCCCAGAGGTAGCTTCATTCCTAGTTGGAGAGGTTCAGACTGATACTACCGGTAGCAACAACGATCACCCCCCATATGCGGGAAATGTAGTACTGAGCCCGATTGGGACTGTGATTCACGTCAGAGGATCTGGGAACACTTTTCACATAACTCCATAGGCTTTGTCATGAAATCAGAGTCTGAGTAAATTTTGCCGCTTTTACTTGTATCTTCTATTTGAATGAAATAATCAATCGAATGAAAATTAGCCTGGCAACCCATTGATCATTTTGAATCATGCACAGTCCCCAAGCTACAAACGAACTTGCATTCCATATTGTATTACTGGTAAGTAATTCAAAAGAAGACTATGAGAAGCATACCTTAGTCCCTGAAAGATGAAACTGAGAATATTAGTGAGTGAAAATGGCATTTATCACATATGCAAATCAATCATTACAATTGTCATTTAAAATCAGAATTATAATCAAGAATGTGAGGTCATGACATCACTTCTTTCCTTAATACCACCATCTTGTATGGTAGTGCCCAAAATTGTGAATAAAACCATTCTTAGTTCTGAAAATATTCCTAACCCTTTTTTCCTCTATCTACTTGTTTCTTTATTTTTTGTGCTTTCTTTAGTGCCACTGTGCTTTCTCTTATACCTTTCTCATTCTTTTTGTAAGAGGAATAAATCTTACTTATGAAGCTATAAGTGCCCAGGAACTTTGGTGATGGTTGGGTAGAGTATTCTACTGTATACCACTACTGTATATACTACAGTAGGGTGGTCCATATGCTTGGCCTGAGCACTAATCAATTATTATACACAATTATAATAACTAGATATAGTACTACTGTTAAGGGTGATTCACACTCACCAGGATTATCCATAGGTAGCACAGAAGACAGATTAGATTGGAAGATGGATTAGGGAGGTGCTACATAGATAAGATATCCTTGGCTTCAATGGCAGATTGTCACACCTAGCCAACTTGTCATGTGGTTGTATTTTGTTGGAAACAGGATTCAGATGTACTTAGTGCAAGTGTGGTACAATATAAGTTGATAATCAGACTAAGGAAATAGTACATGGTAGACAATATTCTTAAACATGGAACTGGTAGCCTAATAATACTCTACTATTACATGTACTCTGGGTTATCAGATATCTTAGAGGTTGTTGTTCAGAACTCCATAGGATTAATAATGAATGCAGGGTCTAGTCCTTGGGTTAATAGGTAATTGCAATAGAGTATGATCTGTACTAGAAAAATGGAAAGAGTATGAATGTCAGATAGTATGTGATAACTACTGTGTTATGAACTTATTCCTTAGGGTTGGAAATAAGAACAACTCTTGTATTAGAGAAACACAAGAGAACTCAATAGAGAACTCTTTTACAAACTAGTCTATCTTATATAGTCCTATAGATGGTCCATGCTAAGTACTGTGCACCCTACCCTAAACAACCATGTGTAGTCCATGAGGCCAACATGTGGTGTTTATGTTATATGACATCATCTGTTCTCAAATCTTCTACTAAATTCTCCCAAGTCTCGTGATCTGTCTTGTGACTTTGCCATCAGGTGACTGTTGTGACAGCGTGACCAATCAACCCTAACCCTAGTTGTTCTAAAAATAGAAAATAGAAAAATAACTCAAAAAGAAAATAAAAATGAAAAGAAAAATAAAATAAACTAAGTCTAACTTCTTTGATCTTGACATACTAATGGCAGATAAGACAATAGAAATCAGAATAAAGCAGAAATAGTTACCAGTCCATCAAGAGCTAGTCTAGATAATGACTAGCCTAAGAGTATAACTAAGTCTTTGTAGAGTAGACTTGGACTTATATATAGCTAGTATCCTCTGATACTTTCCACAAACTTCATTGCTTTCTTTACTTTTTTACTTTCTTCTAATACTTACTTTATCATAAAATAAACTACTGACTTATTTGTGATATCTGAGCCTTGGGTGTACTCTCAGAGATTTAGAAGTAATTTAGAAGTTCAATAATGATAATAATATGTCATATGTCAAATTCACTCATTCTAAAAATATATTCCTGTGGCAGTTGTTACAATCAATATTTTATGGTTTGCAAGTGACTACTTTATGGACAATAGGTATTGGGATTACTTCTCTATAACTCAATGATTAGCTGTACCATATGTTAACAATATGTAGAATCAGTCAGCATCTCATGTACTAGCAGAGACATTCTCATATTTCCTGACTTATTTTCTCATTACTAATGTATGTATTCCTTTCTCTACTCAAATCTTGCCTAAGTTGCAATCTGAGCCAAGCTTAAGGTTATAACAGCAGTGATATAATTCCAACTCCAATATAAGTTTATCTTTCATGATGGCCATTCTTATTGTAATGTGCCTCACAGTAGTTATACAACCTTTTGGATATCTGGCCTTCTATAGTAGAGTACTTCTATTCAATCTCTTTTAGTGAATACCACTAAAACCTCTACTTAGGACTATATACTAAAACTTCCAAGCATCTCCTATATATCTGGCTTGTATATAAGACTAGTAGTTATACTATAATTCACTGGTCTAATAATCAACAAAGATAGAACTTTTATTAAACTTGATCTCCAGTGTTTAATAGCAATATACCAATATTAGTACTTCTATCTTGAATCTCATTTACTTGTCTGAAGTAGTAATTACAAACAAATAGATAGTACAATATATAAGGTGAAGCTAAGATTGTTCTAGATAGTCTACATCACTAAGCTTGTTACATGGAGTTTCCACACTCTATATATCTCTGAGCCAAACTTGTAAACTTTTACCTTCTGGTATAAATCACATCTAACATAATAATGATGAAGATCAATATAGATATCAATGGTAATAGTCTATATATGATATATTATATATAATTAGAAACCATTTGATGAATACTTTTCAATACAAGTTTGATCATGGAAATCTGTTTAGTTATTTCTGAGATAATAGCCAATAAAACTTGTAGTTACTAATTGTTACAAATCTTAAGACTTTAGAGTTGGTTAAAAGAAGAAATCTTGTATAGGGTTTATACAAGAGAACTCAATAGAGTTCTTAATACAAAACTAGCTATCTTATATACACTAGACTACTAGCCCATGCTATAGTTCTATTAGCCTATTCCAAAGGGCCATATATTATATAACATTATTTTGTTCCAGAACCTTCTATAATATTCTTTTGTGATATGTAATCATGTGATGTTATTTTAACTCTAATCCTAAGTTCTGAAATGAAAATGAAAATGAAAATAAACCAAGTCCAACTTTCATAATTCTAACACTGGTAGTCTAATATCTCAGTAATCTGTTGTTACATTTGTATATTCTGTATATGTGTGAATAGCCATCATTTGGGACTTTCTAGTATAACTTGGTTTATAATAATTAGTCTACTAGTTGAATAAAGTTTGTGACAATAATTAGAATCTTGTATAAGATTATATAAAATAGAGTTCCAAGTACAAAGTATCTATCTTATATATGCTGGGCTGATAGTCTGTACTATATCTAGTTTATCTTAAAGAGTATGTCTGTTATATCTTATATTCTAACCATATCTATTCCAACCCATGAATAACTTATATTTTCTTATCCATACTTCCCAACCTTTTCTAGTGCAGATCACACCCCTATATTTCACCTCAGATTGTTACAAACTCAAAATCTTAGAGTTGGTTAAGAGAATGAACCTTGTATTAGGGTTAATACAAGAGAACTTGATAGAGAACTCTGTATAGGATCGTCTACCTTATATATAAATGCCTAATGGTCCATGCAAGCTATTTCTAGCCTATCCTAAACAACCATGTGTATCACATATTGTATCACATCATTCTTCCATATGTTATGTGACTTGTGACCTGCTATGTGACTGTGTGATCTTGTTACTCTAACCCTAACTCTAGTTCTAAAAATAGAATAAAAGAAAATAAATCAAAAAGAAAATAAAAATGAGAAAAGAAAATAGAAAAATATTAAGTCCACTTTCTTTGTTCTTGACATAGATATTCTCACTAGTATAGGTTAACTTTATAGATTTCTATCCACTAATATTTAAAGATCACTAGAAATCAGGATAACTGTTAGGGTAACTAGGTGGAAGAGCCAAGCACTTCAAATCTCCAGGAAATCCTAAGTCTATTGTTTGAAAAATACTAAACCATATACTTATCTTCATGAAATCCTAAGAGAATAAAATAGAGATTTTTAAAGGTAATAACTATTTTATATACTAACAGGTCTATTATAATGTGTCAGAATTCTGATTACATAAGCAACAAATTATGATACTTAAATAATCAGAAACAGTTTAGAATGAAAAAACTGAAATAAAAGAGTGCTAAAGTGCTTAACAGGTACTTTTAGAGTATAGGAAAGTGGATATGTGGATATGTGTAGATGTGGGAAAGGGTCACAGAATATGAATCAGCCAAAAAATGCAGAAGAGAAAAGTTCTGAAAGAGCCAGTCTCCTTACAATAACTTGCTTAGCAGTTATATTTCAGATAGCTACTGTAAATATACTAATTAGTATATAGTCTGGTAGTTTATACTATATTAGTTATCCTGAAAATTGACTAAAAATAGCACCCATCTTCTGATATTAGTGACAATATACCTTACCATCTTCTAAGCCTCTAAGTCCCAATCTAAAATATATAACCCATATAATTAGTATATCACAAAATAAATTACTCACTTATTTATGATATCTGAACCTTGGGTATACTCTTAAAGGTTTAGGACTGACTCAGAATTTCAATAATGATGACAATTATGATTGATATCAATACAGATATCATTGATAAATAATAAAGATTGATATTGTTAAGTTTGAGGTTTAATCCTTAGATACAGAAGTATTTATACAAAATAGTAATAGTCTGTATACAAGCTGTTTCCATCACATGATCAAAGCTAGTATCTGATGGGGGCTGTCATCTGTCATAGCAGATGTTAGGCTAATTTTAGAAGGTAACTAATTATATTACTATATTGATATGCTTGTATCTCTATCAATACTTATTGCTATGAGATATACTATATATTATCAGAAATGGTTTGATAAGCACTTTCCAACACAAGTTTAATTGTGTGAATTTGTCCAGCAGTTCATGAGACATTGGCCAATAAAACTTTTACAGTTACTAATAGCCTAATATCTTAGTTGTTCATTGTCACTTTTATACATTCCACATATATACAGATAGCCCTCATTTGGAGCTTTCCAGTGTAACTTAGTTTGTGGAAATCAGTCTACCTGTTGTGAAGATACAAGCTGAATGAAGTTTGTAATACTATTTTTCACTTATTATTAGGCTTGATACAGATATTATTGAATTCTCAGTATATATTAAGCTTGGTGAAGTATCAAGTATAATGGAGTTTCATAACAAGATCAGAGATCAGTGAAAATGGGTACTTGTTCTTAATAGTCATTACATTAAGAGTTCTGTAATTTTATATTAACTGAAGAGTATTATAAACTTAAGATTAGAGTTAAGTTAAAAGAACAATCTTGGATTGGGTTGATCATGAGAGAACTCAATGGAGTTTCTAAGTACAGTGTATCTACCTTAGATATTTTGCTTATAGTCTATATTACACTAACCTAGTCTACTATAAAGGAATATGTATAGAATATACTATATAACATTATTATCATCTTAGAACCTTCTATGTCCTTTTATAACATGTGACTGTGTGACTGTGATATTATTATGTGACATGTGATGTCATGCTAAACCCTAACCCTAAATAGAATGAAAAAGAAAGAGAAAAATAAAAAATAAAAAATAAAATAAAGTTTATTGTTCACAACATTGACAAAGACAGCTATTATTTTTATTTATAAAAAAGACTGGTAAAGGTCATATTTGTTTAGTCCAAAGATTTTTAGTAATAAACATATCCAACTTTAATTGCTCTGCAAGAGATTAAAGATATACCTTAAATATCTTAGTGTTGTGGCAACTACTAGACCAATGTCTAATAGCAGCACTACAAGTAAATCTCTCAGTAGGGATATCTAGTAGGGAACATGAGTTGTGTATTTATAAGAGAACTCAATAGGGAACCACAACAGTATTCTACTGACTATTTATATAAGTGTCTATAGTTTATGCTACAACTGTGCATCATTCTATCCTAATGTCTATGCCTATTGTGGCAACCACTTATCATAAAGATAAATGATCACACAAGTGGTAAATCTCTTAGTGGGATATCAAGTGGGGAATTCACAAGAGAATTCAACAAGGAGTCTCTGCTAAATTAGCATCCTATATATACTAAGTACATCTGGTCCATGCTACAACCTCATGTCTGCCTCATTTCCTACTCAAGGCTACCATATTGCATACATGTGCCCTGACATCATCTTCTAGATCTTTTTACTATGTTCTAGGCTTATGACGTCACATGATGTGACATGTCATGTGACTGCGATGTCATGTGCCTCTTCATTGTCACTAAAAGAAAAGAAAAGAAAAGACAAACAAAATTCCTATAAAGTCAGAAAATAAAAGAAAAAGAAAATAAAAATTGTCCATATCCAAAGTGTCTCATAACAATGCCCTGTTCTTATGTCCATTACTCATCTTCCATGCATCTTCCTCAAGGCCACCATGCCATGTTCATGTGCCCTGACATTATACTCTTTAATCTCCATCATTCATGCATGCACCATGTGTATACTATGAGAAACCTATGTCCCTTGACGTTACTCCATCTTTAGACTCTTCCCAATTCTTTTAGACCCTAAGTCCTTCCAGACTACTCTAGACTGCTCTAGGCTTATGACATCATGTCATGTGACTTCCTAGTCATGTGCTCTCTCTTTTCTCATTATAGACTAATAATATAACTACTGTCTATATCTTAACCTTAACCCTACCAAAGTCTATTTATACTTTTGTCTTATAACACTCAGGTTTAATATCTAGAATTAGTTCAATAGCATGGTTCTACTTGTGGTAATCTAGAAACATATCAAAATTTTTCTTTGCAAAGAAAGACTGATTTAAGCTATTAAATATATGGAAGAATTGTAGTGATATTGAATATGACCTAGTTATAGTGAAAAGCTTTAGAGAGACATTGTAAAAAAGTAGCTACCATGCAGAGGTTAAGAGCAAAGTATTTGGAACATATTCAGGTTATATATTTAGGTTATATAAAAATAATGACCTAGTATTTCTTAATACCTGTCAAAAGTCTATAGTATTTGAGATATATTTTCAGTCTTCTTTGAAGATAAGGAAGAGGTTAGACTTATATATATTAAGAGTGTATGCCTAATGCTTCTTGACCTTTTAGATGTCTTAACAACCAAAACAGTGTATAGAATATTATATTATTGTAATCCTAGAGATTACTACTTAACATTCAGCTCTAGTCTTTAGTATAAGTTTATTATTAGATAATATTTCTCCCTATTCTTATCTAGTAATATTATTGATTATATATTACATAATTACCTAAACAATTACAGCTTCTCCTGTAATGCTTTCTTACTCTTACATTAAGTATTACAGATAAGAACTTACCTTAGTATCATATACTTACTCTTATATTAAATATTACAGTCTTGAGTACTCAGTGTTTGATGTTTGAGTCAAGTGAAGTCTATCCAGACTTACACTTTTTTTTTGAGTTTTCTCAATTACTATTCAATATTGCATACTTGTAAAAACTACCACAGATTTTCAGCTCACTACTCATAGCTAGATATAAGCTAGTATAGCTATTCTCTTCCAAGCACCTGCTACCACCTTACTAGCCATACCCAGACAAGATCTGCTACTGACAGCTACTCTACTCTTACATACTGCTACCTCCAATATTGTAGTTCTATATGTCACTACCTTAGACAATACTGCTTTGGAAACTACTAAAAAGATTATAAAAACCACTTTTGCTACAGATTGACTCAAACATTGAATAGAATGGAATACTACCAATACCCCTATCAACAATATTATACCAGCTTCCAACCAATTATGTAGTAGAATTCTCTCTAAGCTTACCAAAAATGAATATTTTCTTCTGAAACAATATTAAAGATGTTACAAATACTACTGGTTTTACATTGAATATACAAACACCATATATTCTACTAGATTCTCTTCTACTATAGAATATCAAATAATCATGAAATCCATGGTGCTAGCTGCTACAAACTACTAATTAGCATATTCTGTTCCAACAATCAGGAGAAAGACTATAATAGTAAAGACAGAACCTCTATAAATAGCTGCCAACAATATTGAAAATGAACTCTCTGAGTATATTGAACTATATATAGCCTACTTCCTCTGGATTTGCCCTAAATTGTATAGAACAAGATACTATTACTATTAATTAGAGAAATTATAGTAATTGACAAGTTTAAAGACACAAAATACTTCATAAATTAAATCTTATCTGGGAATACAACAATGTATGGATCAAAGAAGACAATGAATGAAAAGTGGTATTTTTGATGAACAAAGGGTTATTGAAACTAAAAGTTATATATTTTGAGCTATGCAATTTGCTAAGAACATTTCAAAGAATAAATTTCAAGAACTATTGTTTAAAGAAGTATTTGAAAATTACATAGACAACTTCATAATACTAGCCAAAACCAAGAAAGAATTAGAGAAAAGAAAAATATGATTCTTAAAGGTAGTAGAGAAACACAATCTTTATTTTAAATAGTCAAAGTACAATTTCAATGCCAAAAAATACCTATTCTGGGAGTGGTAGTTGGATAAGGAGAAGTACAAATAGAAGACAAAGATCAAGACAGTCAAGGAATGGAAAATATTCATTAAGATAAAGTAGTAGAAAGCTTCTTAGAGTTTGCAAATTTTTATAGATTATTATAACTCAAAGATCTTAAGATTGGTTAATAAGAAGAACCTTATATTGGGTAACACAAGAGAACTTGATGGAGTTCTTGATATAATATATCTACTTTTATATACTAACTACTGATGGTCTGTGTACTACTTCTTTAGCCTATCCTAAATAACTATGTATTAGTCATAAGGTCAATATATATTATATATGTTATATGATATTATTGTTCTTGAATCTTCTATTATGTTCTCTGTGACCATGTGATCATGTGACTGTTACTGTGACCATGTCATGTAACATGTGACTATGTGACTATGTTATCATGCTAAACTCTTATTCTAGATTTCAAAAAATAAAACAAATAAAAATAAAAATAAAAAAGATTTTTTAGAAAAAGCTTGAGTCCAAACTTTGCAACTCTAATACAGATGCTTGAACAATAACTTTAGTTATATAGCAAAATTTATTAACCAACTCAAAGGCTAAAACAAATAATAATGAAAACAAGAACATCAAAAGATATTTGAAGAACTAAAGAGCAAGATTACTAGTCAACTTATCAGAGTTGAAGACAATAGACTTGTTTTATTTTTATTTTTAGTTTTCTTTGCTATTTTCTCTTTTTATTTTGAACTTAGAATTAGGTATTAGTGTGATATTATAGATTATAACTGTCACACATTAAGTCACATAAGTCACAGTCACATGATCATGTGACACATGAAAGAATGTCAAAGATTCTAGAGAATAATATCATACTATATATCAATAGTCTTTAGGATAAGCTAGAATTTATATAGTATAGACTATTATTCTAGTATATATAAAGACAAGTACATTGTACTAGAAACTCTATTAAGTTCTCTTGTGTTAACTCTAATGTAAGGTTCTTTTATTGATTTAACACTTTGAGTTTTTAATTATAATAGTACTTACTTTATCCAGAAAAGAAGGAGATTTTCAAGTAGAAACCAATATATCAGAATATGCTATAGAAGAAGTCTTATTCTAGTATCACAAAATGAACTACTTACTTATTTGTAATATCTGAACCTTGGGTGTACTCTTAGAGGTTTAGGAGTAATTCAGAAGTTCAATAATGATAACAATAATGATTAAGATCAATGTAGATAATAAAGAATAAAAATTAATGAAAATTGATGTTGTTAAGTCTGAGGTTTAATCCTCAGACACAGAAGTATACATATACAAAAGAGTGATGGTTCATGTACAAGCTGTTGCAATCACAAGATCAAAACTCATACCTGATGGGAGCTGTCAGGCTAATTTTAGAAGATAACTAATTATGTTACTACATTGATATGCTTGTATCTCTATTAATATTTATTGCTATTTAATATACTATATATTATTGGAAACAATTTGATGAGTACTTTCTAATGTGAGTTTGATTGTGCAAATCCATCTAGTTATTCATGAGATATTAGCAAACAAATATTTTACAGTTACTGATGATCTGATATCTTAGTTGTTTGTTATCACTTTTATACATCCCACATATATGCAGATAGCCCTCATTTGAGGCTTTCTAGTGTAACTTAGTTTGTGAAAATCAGTTCACTGGTTGTAAAGATACAAGCTGAATGAAGTTTGTGACATCTAGAAACAAGAAGAACTATGAGTAATAGTAGAACCACTAACAAAATAGAGACAATACTTATTGGATACTACAAAAAAGTTTAAAGTCTGGACTAACTATGAAAATCTCAAGTATTTCAGAAAACTACATAAAATTAATAAATGATAAGCAAGATAGTATCTTAAGCTGTAAGACTATAATTTCATTTTATAATATATTCTAGAGAATAAAAACATAAAAGCAAATATTTTGTCAAGAAAATATTAGGTAGATACAAAAGATGACAACAAAGATATCAAGATACTCAAAGATGAACTATAGAAAAGAAGACTAGTCACAAAAGTAGAGATAGCAATGTTTAGAGAAAATTAGAGAAAGAAGATAGTTAGGTATGGAAAGACAATAAAGTAGTATATATGAATTAAAAGGAAAAAATTATGATCTAGCAGACATAGGACATCAAAGACAACAGATAATACTTAATTTAATCAAAAGAAACAAGAATACAGAACAACATCAAGAAATATGTTCAGGATGCCAAAAATGTCAACAAAACAAAGTTTAGCATATAAAGAAGACAAGAGAACTTGACTCATTGGAAATATCTCAAGAACCATGGCAAAAAACCAGTATTGGCACCATAGAACCATTTACAAGATCAAACAATAAGGATACAATAGTAATTATAATGGATTGATGTCAAGTATAGTTCATACTAGAGTATTACAGCTTAAGCCAAAAAGTTAGGTAAAAGAGAAACCTTGTATAGAGTTTATACAAGAAAACTTGATAGAGTTCTTGGTACAATATACCTATTTATGTATATACTAGACTGATTGTCTGTATACAATTACATTTAACCTACTCTAAGAGCTACATATTATATATGAGGTTAACATATGGTAAATATATATGATATCATTGTTCTAGAACCTTCTATGCCTTTTTATGTCACAAATGTGACAGTTACACTAAATCCTATTTCTAAGTTTCAAAAGAAAAAATGAAAGTGAGAAATTAAATTAAATTAAATTAATTATTTTTAACTCTAATACAGAAAGCAAAATTTTATGAGGTTAGCTTAGAGTTTATACAAGATATAGAAATCTATTGTTATAATAACTACTAACCTAAATAGTCAATAGATCACTAAGTAATTTTATATTACAAAGAGTTTTATGGAAATTACAAATGAACTTAACAAAAAGTTCCCAATGTATTGCTATCCTATATATATACTAATGGTATATAGTCTGTGCTACTAATAAATAACCCTACTCTAAAGTACATATATTATCTATAAGTCTACTATACTATTATTACAAAATAAACATGTGTCATATACAAAGTCTAACCAATTAAAAATGGCTTTATTTTCATAATATATATATTATAGTAATATTATACTCTATTACAAACCCCACAAGTACTTAGTCTTCTATAACAGAGTTCCCCTATCTAATCTCTTTATCATATTCCAAACTCCAAAACATGTCTGAGACATGTTTGACTTTAATACAATATCAAATTCCTGTGGTTATTTGGTCTTATTTGTGTCCAAACTCTGTCAGTAGTTTGGTACTTTATAATGGACTTAATTCCAACAAAAGTCTGCAGTTATTTTGCTTTATTTGAGTCAAAATCCATGGTCATATTCATCTTTGTCTATTGCCTAATTATTTTCTTCAAACTCTGCAAATTTACTTAGACTTTATGCAGAGTTTTCCCCCTCTCCAAATCTGAACTCCTATGTAGTATTTCACTAATAAAACACTCACTTGGAAATCTGTTTTAGTTACTTCTTTTGTCATTTTATGTATTTAAGGCTGGTGACCCCTTTGTAATAGCTAGCCTGATAATTAACTAAAGTTAATGCTAAATCTCCAGTGTTAATGGTGACACACTTTACTTCTCTTCTTACAACTCCTTACAAGACCATTCTCTGAAATTGTAACCACATGGCTTGTAGGAGATACAACACATAAGTTGAGGCCAAGGTTGTTCTGACAAGTCTGCATTACTGAGCTCATTGCATGAAGTTTCTATACTCTATGCATGTCTGAGCCAGCTCTGTGGACTTTCACCTTCAAGTGCGAACTGCACCTAACATCCTTTTAATATCTCACTACTGAAATTTCTAAGTTTTTCTTTCTATATTACTTGTATGTAAGATTAGTAGGTATACTATATTTTGCTAATCTGATAATTAACTATTACAAGTTGAACTCTATTCACAGTATTCTTTGGCAACATACCACTATCAGTACTCACTCTTCTTAGACTCCACTCCATTTCCGAAGTTATGACTACATAGTAGATAAATAACATAATATATAAGCTGAAGCCAAAATTACTCTGGGAAGTCCATATTACTATACACTCTGTATGGGGTTTCTATACTCAGTACAACGCCAAGCCAACCTTATAGGCTTTCATCTTTTAGTATAAACTATATTTAATAACATGCTGTAACCATGCTTTTTGACTTGTATTTTTATATTCTTTTATTATCTTCTAGATTTATGACATCACATTATGTGATATATCATGTGACTGCTTTCACATGCCCCTTCATCAACCAAGAAATAAAAGAAAAAGGAAAATCAAATCAAGAAAAATAAATAAAAGGAAAATAAAATCAAAATAAAATATAAGATTCAAGTATACCATGACACCTGTACAAAGTGCACAGTGATGCAAACTTTCAAGAACAACCTTTGCTTCAGCTTATATACTATACTATTTATCTATTATAGTATTACAACTTCAGAAGTGGAGTAGGATCTAAAAAGTTCTAATAAGTAGTGTGTTATTGAAGAACACTAGGGTTGTTGTTCAACTGTGATTGTTGTTAATTATCAAACTAGCAAATACAGAATATCTACTAGTCCTTATATATATACATATACAAGTAAAAATAAAAGAGAACTTGAGAATTTCAAAGTATATATTAGATATAGTTCACATCTTATTATCTGAGATTCAATAAGAGTCTTTCAGAAGTCTAAATAAGTTATTTAAGTATTACTCAGAAATGTGAAAAGCAGGAGTCAGAATGATCTTTGGCTTCAGCTTGTATATTGTATCTCTACAAGTTATACTAGTTGCATATTAGAGATAAGATACTTAGAAACTTCAGAGTGGCTAAGTCTACTGGAAGATAAAAGGTATGTCATTGCTAACACTAGAAGTTGGTAATAGTTTTAGTCAATTTTTAGGATAAGGCTTTACAGTATAAACTACTGGTATATATACTAAGTAAGCTACTTAGAATAGTTATCTAGAATATAGACTACTAAGTATTATTCTGATTACTGGTGATTCTTAGATGTTAGAAATAGATATCTATAAAGTTGGCAAGAGTTTAGTAAGGATGTTCAAGGTAGAATAAAGACAATTGATCTATATCAGAAGAGATTAGGAAGTGCAGATAAGACAGAGACATTATCTATAGGTTGGAACAAATGTGACTAGAACAGAATATGATAATACAGCTCTAAGTAGAGATTGCAGTGGTGAAACACTGACAAAGATTAGATAAGGGTACTTTGCTGTGGAAGACTAAGTAGAAAGAAGAACTCTACTATGGAAGACTGTGCTAAAAAGGAGTAAACTCTACCATAGAAGACTGAGTACTTATAGAGTTTAGGATAAAATATAATATTACTGTGGAAGACAGACTTTTATTGGGATTAAAACAGGATAACACTACCATAGATAATGGGCTATTGTTGGAGTTAGACTTAGCATATGACAATTAATTCACAAAGATAATCAGACTCAAGACAACAACAACAGTAGTATTATTAAAAGAAATAGCCAGAATCTATATCTATAGAGTCAATATATAGAAAATGCACAGAATGCCAAAGAATATTTTCAGTAATAGGGAATCTTAATTTGCCTTGTAGTTTATAAAATATTTATATGAGGCTTTAGAAATGAGAAAATATTATTAATAATATATCACTCTCAAACAAATAGTCAAATATAAAGAATCAACTAGAAATTCAACGTATTCTTGTGGTATTATATCAATTATTAGTAATGTCAGAATTAAAAACCTAAAAATCTTCTCACAGAATGTTCAAAAAAGCAAACTTCTTACTGATATTATACTAGAAAACAAAAAAGATTTCAACATAATTTTCACTCAAGAACACCCATAGTCTATTATCTGGACTATTTATAGCTCATCATCTAAGGAAAATGAAAAAATTGTGAATGCTTCTAATTATCTTTCATAGGTCACCTTTTCAAGACATTTGAATGTTGAAAACAAATACCCAAGAGTCATTACATATATTAACATTTGACTCCTTCAATTACATTTTTTGCTTAGAAAGGACATCATAAACCATAGAGATATTAATCTCATTTTGTTCTTTAACAATAGCTATATTTGTTTCATCATTAACATTTATTCCAATGATTAGCAGAATGCCTTAAAATATCTGAAGGATATTGAGGTAAACATTAGCAACATACTTATCATGATAGAGAATTTTAACATTAGGGATACTAACTGGGACCTATCATATCTTCACTACTCAGTACATACTAACACACTCATAGAAATTGCTGACACTTTTGATTTAAAGCTATCTATATCTATCATTTAAGTTCCAACTCTATATACTGACAATCCCAACAAATCCAATTCAGTAATCAATCTAATGTGTTACAATCTTAGACTTGGCTCAGGTTGCAACTTAGGCAAAGACTTGAGAAAGAATAGAAAATGAGTCAATTGGTCAAGTATAAAGATACAGAATAGTATTTACAGCTATATATACCTACTGACTATAAGAAATGTGTAAGACATCCTTATAATAACAATAATAAGAATATGAGAAAGCCTCTATTATTACATGAAGTATTGACTGATTGTATATGAGAGAATAATAAGGTGTAGTAGATGAATAAGATAGAAATGAATGAATCACAACACATATTGTTCATGAAGCAACCACCTATAAAGCATAAGATATTGATTGTAACATAATATTTCTTTGAGTCAATTTAGAAGAAATTAACACTCATTTTATTTTACCTGATTTACAAAGTCTCTCCAATTATACTCTCTTGATGGTAGATATTATCATTAGTGAGAAATTTATCCAAGATAAATGATGAACTATCATCAAACATAGTGAGGAAGAAGAAGGTTTTGTCAATGAGCTCAAGAATATAATAGGTAATATTGATATCACTTACATTTCTAATAGCAAGATACTAGAAACAATAGTATAAAAATTTGTGGCTTTTTTGGAGAATCTTTGGAATAAATATTCTAAATGTGTTAATATTACTAAACATTCTAAAGCTTGGTGGAACAAAGGGTATAGTAGAAATCTAAATACATATCACTTATTCAAATCAATTTTAGACTGGAAAATATTACAATTGCTCTCTTATGTTCACCACATGACTACAGCATAAACTACAGAGTTAAGGGTTGTTTTTTTGTGATGCAATGATTGGCTGTACTATAGTTGTCCCAGTTAGCACCTTATATAGTAGGCATTGTTTTCTTTTATCTTTCTCATATTTTGTGATATTATTAACTTTACCAATTGGCTTATTCCTACTCTCTCATTCAAGTCTTTGTCTAAGTTATTATAGTGCACTTGAACACTAACATTTTTCTTGATTTTATATTTCTTTTCTTTTGATTTTCTTTTTCTTTTTATTGACAATGAAGAGGCATATGACTGCAGTCACATAACTTGTCATATGATGTGAGGTCATAGGCCTAGAACAGACTAGAACAGACTAGATAGATAATATTAAAAAGCATGTCAACAGTATATCTACCTCATGGTATACACATAGTGTACTCATGGATGATGTATGGACTTTAGGGTAAGGTAAATATTAAGTAGCATGAACCATATGTAAGATATATAAATAGTGTGATAATACAGCAGGGACTCCTTGTCAAGTTCTCTTATGATTCCCACTTGATATCTTATTGAGAGATTTATTGTTTGTGTTACTATTGGTCATTATGACAAGTGGTTGCCACAACATAAGTTGCAATCTGAGCTAAGCCTAAGGCAGTAATGGAAAATATTCAAAGAAACAGTCAAAAGAATAAAAAAAATCTTTCTTTGATAAGAAAATTCAAGAAATAGCACTAAGAAACAAGTAACCTTGAGATCTCATAAACTGGATTAAGAAACCCAAGTTGCAGGCTATAGAAGCTATTTAATTCAATAGGCATCTGTACATTGAATTAGGAGATTTTTGACAAGCTTTTTACCAAACTTTCAATTTAGATTAAAATTAACACATCAGCTTATATTTACTCAACAAAATCCCATCAAAACCTTTATCTAAGTAGCCACCTCTTTCCAAGATAGAATTTACTGATACTATAAAAAATACAGTAGCTTATCCATTCCCGAACTTAACCACATATTATAGAATCACCTCAAAATATTGGTGACTTGTCACAAACTTCATTCAGCTTGTATTTCCACAACCAGTAGACTGATTTTCACAAACTAAGTTGCACTGTAAAGCCTCAAATAAAGGCTATCCACACATATGCAGGATGTACAAAAGTGACAATGAATGACTGAGATATCAGGCCATCAGTAGCTGTAAAAGCTTTGTCTGCTAATATCTCACAAACAGCTGAACAGATTTGCATGATTGAACTTGCATTGGAAAGTGCTCATCAATCTATTTACAACAATATATAATATGTCTTGAAGCAATAAGTATTGGCAGAGATACAAGTATATTAATGTAGTAACATAATTAGTTACCTTTTAAAATTAGCCTAACAGCTATTATGACAGATGATAGCTTCCATCAGGTATGAGTTTTGATTATGTGATGGAAACAGCTTGTGTACAGACCATTACTCTTTTGTATATATACTTCTGGGTCTGAGGATTAGATCTTAGACTTAACAATATCAATTTTCATCAATTTTCATTCTTTATCATCTGTATTGACCTTAATCATCATTGTCATCATTATTGAACTTCTGAATTACTCCTAAACCTCTGAGAGTGCACCCAAGGTTCAAATATCACAAATAAGTGAGTAGTTCATTTTGTGATATGACTAACGATAAATGTATCTCAAACATCATCAATATCACTAATACATATATTAACCTTGGATATTGGCCTTTGTATTTCAAGATATTAACATCAATCATTATCTCTAAACCAAACAAACTAGTATACAATTCTCCAAAGACTTTAAATCCCATTATTCTTTTCAACATACTTAGAAAACTTATAGAGAAAGTTATTAGCAAAAGACTTCAAATACAATTAATTGTGTTTAGCTTTGTGTACCCTTGAACCAATTAGAAGGTTTGAAACAACACTCCACTCTGGATACCAGCCTATATTTAATCTATTTAATTTATATCTGATAGGTTCAAGGTCTTTATACAAGTACTCTGGCTTTCTACATTATTCAATTTTTTCCATTGCTTAACTATCAGCTTCTTCTATTGATTTTGAACAAAGCTGAATTTGACCCAAGAATCTCTAGTTTCTTTTCCAATCATTTAATTAACAGAGAAATCCAGTATGTCTAGAATAAATTTGTCTCTTCTTACTTCAGGGCAGATGTAGATATGGGCTAATGTTCTGCTCTCTTTCTTATTTTATCTGTTCTCTATATCACCCCAATTTCTTATATTTTGAAGAAAAGAACTAAAAATCTTTTATCTAATATTTCTGTTTCTACTCTTTCTTTTATAGACAATAGTCCCTTTATTTTTCAGGAGAAAAGTTACAAAAAATCAAATGCAAATTTATTCTCTAGTTATATTTCCTCTCTTTTCAACAATTTAGTCTTATGATTAAACATAACAAATTGGAGCTTTTTTATTACTCTAGAGCCACTGAAAATTTTGATCCACTTTCTCTAGATCTAAGACTATTAAGAGAGCCCTTTATTTTTATTTCAACAAAGCCTTGTCTACTATCAAGAGTATGAAATCATTAAGATACAGAAGTTAAGAATGCTCATGTTTGCACTCTTAACAAAATCTTTGACAATTTCCTCCTGAATTCAAACACCATTCTTGTAATCTCAAATACCAGTATTAATAATGTCACAACTTTGATATCACACATTTACTCTGGTTAAAATATTCTGTTAAAAACAATCCATTATGTAATTAATGTCACCTCTACTAAGGCAGAATTGTTCTTGATTAGATGTGGAATTAATTAAGCTGTTCAGGTCCAAAATGCTAAAAATATTATTATCATTACTGATACTATTTATACTGCAAGATAAATCTTTGATTCATCTTTTCATCTATATCAATTGCACTTCATTGCTATATCTCAAGATCTTAGAGCTTTCTTTAACAAGAGCCCTAGCAACTCATTTTGGGATTACCCTAGTAGTACTAACTAGCTTTCTTATTGACAAAGAGATCAAACAATTCAATATTAACCCTAGTTTTCCTTGTAAATTATTATGAGACTTTAACAAAAAAGAAAAATTCAATTCAATTCTACAAAATTGGCAAATGACATTTCAAGCTTTGAATTACAAAGGAAATAACTTTCTGGATCTAACTGATAATGATAACTTCTACACTAAGCCTATTTACATGAAGAATAGTACTTAGCTCAAACACTTTGAACACTTCAACATTCTATATGTACAAATATCTAGATGTAACGACCTTAAGCTAAAGCTCAGGTTGCAACTAAGGCAAAGACTTGAGAGGAGTTAAGGGAATGTATAGTAAGTGGTAAAGTGTAAGGATACAAGAGTGTATCTACACTATATATACAACTAAGACAATGTAACATGATGAGTCCATAAGGATTAGTACATGAGGAAACAACGAGGAGAAAATGAGGACTGGGTTAGAACATCGCTCCTACTACATGAGGCACTGACTGATACTACTACAGCGCAGCCAATCGTTGTTGTCATACCCTATACCCATGTCCATGTTGACTCCAGGAGGCGTCGATCATAACAATACCCCCTTTTCAGGTTTCATGTCCCCATGAGTTAGACCAAAACCTCCAGCTCTCCTACCATGTGCGTAGCCACTATCTTTTTGCTAGGGCCTATGATAACTTGATCCTTGTTGTCGATGGCAATGAAGTAGGGTTCATGTGGTGGACCTCCTTGGAACATATGGATTTGATATCCATTTCTTGCCGTCTCCATGTTATGTTTCTTTTTCAAGAATGCCATTGCCACTTCTTTCCAAAATATAGGATTGTTTTTTCCTCTGGATCTGAAGGCTTGATAGTGTGGTGGTGGTCTGAATAGTCTGGTTTGTGATGGTGTCCATACAAATTTCATGTGTTTGAGTAAGTTCTTGACCTCGTCTGTTATAAAACTTGTTGTGGATGATGAGGTTGTTGTTGAAACTTCATATGGTCGGACTAGTATGACCTCTTTATTTTCTATCGTTCCTTTATCTTCTTTCTTTGCTTCTTCTTCCATATATAACTCCTGAATCTCCTTGATGTTCATATCCACATAGTCATTACCCCTTCCCTTGTAGCGGTCCAGTTTATCAGCTAACATTCTTTGTATTTGAAACACTTGTTTGTCCATGTTGCTCTGAACAAGATACTGAAGATCTTCGGATATCTGAGTAATGTTGGTGACGTTCATGGTTCGATTGTTGATGCTCGCTGTTAAGACTGTGCCTTCTATTTCCGTTATCGTGGTATTTGCCTCTTCCACTAGTTTCTTGATATCCTTCGTCATCCTCTGTATATTGATCATCGTTTCTAATCCCTTTAATGTCTTATGGTACAACCTCAACCAGTCTTCTCATTCTTTCTTCATTACTTGTGCTTGGTCCATGTTATTGAGTTTTCGTGAAATGTATGGGTTTGGCGAAGTGGGTGCTGTAGCAAAGGTGTTGTTGTTGATGTTGTTGGTGGGGAAAGATATTTGTAAAGGTGCTTTAGAACTCAGGTGATTTCTTGGGCTTGTCGAAATGGCTTTTTACCCCTCCTCTTTATAGGTTTCGACTCGAATACCTTGTCTAATAGTCTTCAACCGCCTGTTTTGCATGTGGCAACCCTGTTTCTGCTATCCACTGATCATGTTCGTCTCCATATCCTTTCCAGTGCACCAAGTATTGTGTTTCCCATCCTCATTTCCTGTGCTTCCATACTTCTTCTACTTCATACTCTTCTTCCTCATTGATAATTGTTGGTGGTGGTGCTGGTTTCTTGTTTTGTCCTTTGAACTTCAGCTCCACACATCATGTCAGAAGATCCTCGTTGAAGACATTATGAATCATCCAGCCTTCCGGAAGCTCCAGTTGAAATGCTCCTGAACCAATGTCCTTCAAGATTCTAAAAGGCCCGTATCTTTTATTGTCTAGCTTCTTTGAGGGTCGGTTTGACTGGATATTTTTGTTCTCCAGCCATATATGGTCGCCAACTTTCAAGCCTTGAGGGTTTCTTCTCTTCTTGTTGAACTGCTGTTTCATGTTTTTCTGGGCTTCTTCCATTGCTTGTGCCACATGTTTCCAGCTTTCCTGTAGCTTCTTTCTGAATTCCTCTACTCGTGGCAACTCCATTTGTACCATGAGGTCCCCTTTCCAAGGGTGTCTTCCAACATTCAGTTCGAATGGTGTCTTCCCTGTTGCTGCATGTTTCTTGTCATTGTATGCAAATTCCGCCATAGCCAACCATTCTGTCCAGTCGTCTTGTTTGTAGTTCATGCAGTGTCGTAAGAACGTTCCTATTTCCTGGTTGATTCTTTCTGTTTGTCCATCGGTTTGAGGATGATACGCCGTAGACAATTTCCTCTTTGTTCCCAGTACTTTAGTAAAGTCTTCCATGAATTTCGATGCAAACTGTGGTCCTTGATCGCTAAGAATCGTTTTGGGTACTCCATGAATTTTCCATATCTCGTCTTTGTAGATCTTGGCAATTTCTTCTGATGAAATACTTGTTGTCGTTGCTTTGAGCCTAATCATCTTTGTAAATCGATCCACAATTACCACTATGGCATCCATTCCGTTTGACTTTGGTAGTAGCCCTATCATATTGATACTGATGTCTTGCCATGGTCCTTTTGGGATCTCCAGTGGATGTAGTTCTCCTGCCTTCCTTTGATGTTGTACTTTGTTCTGCTGACATTTGACACATCCTTGGACGTATTTCTTGATATCTTCTTTAAGTCTTGGCCACCAGTATGTTCTCTTGATCAATTCTTGCATCCTATGTTGTCCTGGGTGCCCTACATCTGCTGGGTCATGGTGTTCTCTCAGAATTTCTTCTTTGAGATCCTTGTTGTTTGGGACATATATCCTTCCTTCCATGTATACCACTTTGTCTTCTTCCCATGTTAGTTCATCTTTCTTTTCCAATGCTTGGACCACTTCCTTTTCTCTTGTGTTGTTTTTTTGAATCTTCTTGAGTATATCACCTTCCTCTGGTTTCACTTTTCATCCCAACATTGTAATCTTGGCTGTTGTCCTCCTTGCCCATATTTTGTCTTTGAGTAGTTGTACATCTTTGTTATCCTCCTTTGTGTTGACCTGATCTTTCCTTGATAATATATCTGCCTTGGTGTTCGTTTTTCCCGGTATATGTTTTAACTTGAAGTCGTAGTCTTGTAACTTCAAATACCATTGAGCTTGTTGTCCATTTAACTTGTGTGGCTCCCTGAAATATTTGAGGTTTTTGTGGTCTGTCCAGACTTCAAAGGGTTCCGCTGCATCCAACAGATATTGTCTCCACTTTGCGAGTGCTTCTACTATTGCTAGTAGTTCTTTGTTATAGATCTCGTAATTTCGCTCCGCTGCTTGCATCGTTCTTGACAAGAAAGCTATCGGTTTCCATTTTCCATCCTACTCTTGAGATAATACTCCTCCTATAGCATGTCCTGATGCATCCGTTTCTACTCTGAATTTTTCCTCTCTTTTTGGTAAAGAGAGGACCGGTTGACTCGTAATCTTCTCTTTGAGTTCTTTGAATGCTTCTTGATGTTCCTTTTCCCATTTCCATTCTTTCTTGCCCTTCAATTCGTTCAATGGTCTTGCTGTGTGGCTGAAGTTGTGGATGAATCGTCGATAGAAATTGGTGAATCCTAGGTGTTATAGTACGAGAGTGTGGACAGACTTTAGGTAGGGTTAGGGTTAGGACAGTAGTATATTATTAGTCTACAACGGACATAGGGTTAGGAAGGCATGTGACCTGGAAGTCATGTGATATAGTCTAGAGTGGTCTGGAAGGACTTAGGGTCTAGAAGGATCAGGAAGAGTCGAGATGGAGTTAGGGTTAGGAGATGACATCAAGGGACATGGATTCCTCATGGTGTACACATGGTGTGCACATGTACAGTGGAGATTAAAGGTATGATGTCAGGGCACATGTAGGAAGCATGGTGGCCTTATGGAAAACACATGTGGATGAGTAATAAGACATGAGGACGGAGCATGGACTTAATATAATGTTGTAGCATGGACCAGGACAGACTAGTATATATAGTGGTAGATAGAATAGGAGCTCCTTATTGAGTTCTCTTGTATCAACCCGGTATAAGGTTTAGTCTCTTGACCAACTCTAAGGTTTTGAGTCTACAACACTAGGAAGCTTTCAACATCCTTGATTTTCGTTGGTGTTTTCTATTCCTTGACTGCTTTGATCTTTTCTTGCTCTATCTTGACTTGACCCCTACCAACTATTACCCCTAGGATAGGGATTTCCTCCATATTGAAGTTACACTTTGATCGTTTGAAGCATAAATTGTGTTTCCTAGCTATCTTCAGGAATCGAATCGTTCGTTCTTCCAATTCTTCCATTATCCTTGCTGGGATGACAAAATCGTCTATATAATTGGCCAACACTCCCTCGTGAAGTAGTTCTTGGAAAATGCTGTTCATCATTCTTTGAAATGTTCCTAGTAAATTGCATAATCCAAAGTACATCACTTGGGGTTCAAATAGTCCTTTGTTCGTAAGGAAAGCCGCCTTCCATTCATCGCCTTCTTTGATTCGTACATTGTTGTATCCCCAAATCAAATCCAACTTGTTGAAATATTTGGCTTTCTTGAGTTTATCGATGACCTCTCCAATTAACGGTAGTGGCGGTTTATCTTTTATCGTGATTTGATTCAACTTTCTGTAATCTTGAACCAATCGTAATGAACCATCTTTCTTTGGGATGTAAAAACAGGGTGCTGCGTATTGTGATTTGGATTCCACAATGAGTCCTGCCTGGAGTTGTTCATCAAGCCATTGATTTAAGGCTTCCTCTTCTTTGATTGTCATTGCATAGGCCTTTGCGTTTAATTTCCTTGGAGCTTCTTCTGTTAGGTTGATTTTGTGATCCCATTCTCTCCATTCTGGCAACTTTTCGAATTTCTTCTTGTTGAACAAATGGGTGAAGGGTTGAATATACTCTGGTAGATCTTCTGGATTTGTTTTGTCCGGTTCCTTGCCTATTTTGCCGTTGTCCTGTTCTGTTTTGTCCGTTGCCGTTTCCTTTGTCCGTCTGGAGTTGAACCATATATCTTTGTGTGTCATGGTACAGTTGCCTGGACATCTTGTAAACTTGATGGTGCCGTTTTTCCAATTGACTTCTGGATTATGTTTGACCAACCAGTCGTGTCCTAAGAATATGTCAGTTCCATCGAGATCTGTTACTGCTGCCTCCAGGGTTTCCTTGTAGCCATTGATTTCAACTTCTAGAGGTGCCACCTTGGTCACTTCTCCATTCTTTGTTCCGTCTGCATTGAATACTTCAAAAGAGAAGTCGATTTTCTTGGTCTGAATTCTCTTGTCTTTGACCAATCATTTGTCGATTCCTGTATGAGTGCATCCAGAATCCACTAGTGCCTTGACTTTTAGATTTTTTCCGTTCTTCATTTTGACTTGTGCTTGCACGTTCAATTCCCTCTTTCCTTCACTAGCTCTGCAATTTGGAATGATATATTTGTTTTGGGAATTTACATGGGAGATCTCTTGTACTGTGCCTACTTGAGATCTTTGCCAAAACCCTTCTCTTCTTCCTTGTTGTCTTCATTGTCTGATTCCTCCTGAACCTTCCTCTTCTTCATTATCTGCTTTCCTTTGCAGTCTTTGGCAATGTGCCCCTTCTTGTCGTATTTAAAGCACATTCGTATTTCTCGTTCTTTTTTTTCTGATTGGCATTCCTTTGCCATGTGTCCGTATTTGTTACAATTGAAGCACTTAGGCTTCCCATCTTTGAAGTTGTCGTTGGACTTCCCAATGTCCATAGATTGTCCTCTTCCACTGTATGTGGTTCCTGTTCCTGTCTTGTAATCATGTCTTCCTTCTGTGGATTCATATGCTTGTCCCACTGATGTAATTGCCACTTTTCACTCCTTGAGTGTTTCTGGCATTGCTATGGGTGGATAACCCAATATTATGTCTTGTCATACATTCTTCTTTAACAGAAAGATAGCATGGAGCTCATCTGTATCTGCCTTCATGGCCAGTGCTTCAAACTCTATCATAAAATCTGCTGTATTCCTTTTGCCTTGCTTGAAGGTTTTGATCTTCCACTCGGCGTCCGCTGCTTTGGATTTATCGCTGAATGTTGTCTTGAATTCTTTCACAAACTCTTCCTAGTCCTGGGTGTCATTGTCTTTGTCAAACTCATTGAGTTTCTTCTGTGCGTATATTCCCGCTACACCTCCTCTGAGGCGAGCTAAGATTGCGGTGATCTTATCATCCGTTCCGTTAACTCTGTTACTCTTGAGGAATAATCTGATTCCCCTCCACCAGTCTTCAAATTTTGACCGGTCTCCATCGAACCACCCTGGGTCTGGTACCATACTTTTCGGCAATCCTGCCTGTATGTTCTCTGCAGTTGTTGTTGCTGGTGCTACTGACATCTCGGTGTCTGTCTGTTCGTATTCTTCTGTTGAGGCTTCTTCGTTGATCTGTAAAGATCCCAGTCATTCTGACAATGCCTCTATATCGTTTGTTCTTCTAGAACTCGTCTTGTCTTCCCGTAGTTTGTACTACACGTGTTTCGTTCCTTGACAGATAACGCTGTCTTGTTTTGTCCGTAGGTTTGTCCTACTGTACCTCTCTTGCAAGGTGAGCTCGTCGATGCTTTACCAAATGTAATGACCTTAAGCTAGAGCTCAGGTTGTAACTAAGGCAAAGACTTGAGAGGAGTTAAGGGAATGTATAGTAAGTGGTAAAGTGTAAGGATACAAGAGTGTATCTATGCTATATATACAACTAAGACAATGTAACATGACGAGTCCATAAGGATTAGTACATAAGGAAACAACGAGGAGAAAATGAGGACTGGGTTAGGACGTCGCCCCTACTATATGAGGCGCTGACTGATACTACTACAGCGCAGCCAATCGTTGTTGTCATACCCTGTACCCATGTCCATGTTGACTCCAGGAGGTGTTGATCATAACACTAGAGCTATTACAAATCATGCCTCTATAGGCAAATATCAGCTGAGGTTTTTCCCAGAACCCTTTAAATGCTTGTGTAGATCATATCCAATTGAATCAAAACATCATATCCTTTACAATTGTAGGAGATATAACAAATATTGGAATCTTAACAGAGAGTTGTTGAAGAATTTCATTACTTTTCTTGAATTTAATCCAGAAGTATTCTTCTTTCATAAAAAAATCACTTAATAATAGTATTACTGTTATTATTTAAATTAGTATTATCTATAGTATTCTTTTTTTTTCTTTTTTTTATATCTCTTCTAGTATTTAAGTATATATATTGTAGATACCATGGTTTACTACTATGTTCTATATAATAAATTGTTGATTTTCTTTTTTAAGAAAGAATATAAACTATGTCTAATAATATCTATATTCTTGGGGGAGAGATGACATAGTGGAAGAGACCCCCATCCATGTGTATTATGCCTATTTCAAACCTACTTGAGGTTATGGGTTCAATTCCTTAGTAGTCCTTTGTGTTAGGTAACTACATAAAAAAGGTTAGGGTATTGATACTCTATACATAATTCCTCCTGTAGGCATGGACTGCCATTGTACTCCATGTAATAAATTGTTGACTTAAAAAAAAAATCTATATTCTTCTATATTATAAGACGAGTATATGAAAGACTTTAGGGTTAGGGTTAGTGGATAGAAATAGAACAGTAGTAATTATTAGTCTATAATGGAGGAAGAGCACGTGACCTGGAAGTCATGTGACAGAGTCTAGAATGGTCTGGAAGAACTAACAGTCTAAAAGGATTGAGAGGAGTCTAGATCAGAGTTAGGGTTAGAAGTGATGTCAAGAGACATGAGTTTCTCATGGTATATATATGGTGCATACATGGTGATGGAGATTAAAGAGTATGATGTCAGGGTATATGGACATGGCATGGTGATCTTAAGGTAGAAGCATAGTGTAAACATATTGTTATAGTACAGACTACAATGTATTTATATAAATAGAGAAGCAATGCAGCAAGGGCTCCTTGTCAAGTTCTCTTGTAATCCCCACTACTAGATAGCCTTCTGTGAGCTTTGCTGAAGTAAGCAAACTACAAGTGCCATTCTGGCGAATGGTTGCTACAACATTCTATATTTAATAATGTTAATATTATTTTATGTGACATATGATTATATGACTGTGACTGTCACATGTGATGGATATGTGATGGATATGTGACATAGCTTTATGTTATGTAATAGTTTGTAACATTATACTAACCCTTAACTCTAAGTTTAAAAATAAGAAAATAAATAGAAAATAAAATAAAAATCAGAAGAGAAATAAAAATAAATAAAGTACACTGTTTTTAATAATTATTGACTGAGAAAATTGATTTGTACCTATCTTCATAAAGTTCTTGATACTTCTTTGTATGCCATTTTCTGTTGAAATGATGTTTTCAAAACAAACATGTATTGTTATCTACTTGGTGGTTTTCTTTGTAATTGATACATTTGAAAGAGTGCAAGTAGAGATTGCTCTTTTTTATTTCAAGTCTGGAGGGGTTAGTCTTAAAGTTTGTCTTACAACACTATACCATATTTCTATAGTATTCTACTTTATACAGACTATTACACTTGATATAATTGAATCTATGCACATAACACATAAAGATTATGTGCCCCATTTCTAACAATTATTGGATTAAGGAATTTTAGAATTCATGTTTGTTTCTCAAATTATTACCATGTAGCTTTTTATGTTAAAATATCTGTTGATAAGGCCTTTAGCTTTATTATTGCTTTGAGAGTTCCATATGTTGAGCCAGATTACTGTTATATTAGATTTTGGAGATACTTGTCAGAATTGCAAAGTTTAGATAGAAGTTTTTTCTAATATCTCTTTCATTTTTCTTCTTATCTTGGAAACTGAATGTTAGAGTTTAGTATAATAGTCACACTATTACATCCATGGTCACAAGTCACATAATCATAGTGGAATTTAGTAGAAGGTTCTAGAACAATAATATTATAATATATATTGTATATATATTGACCTTAAGAATAGCACATAATCATTTAGAGTAGAGTACAGACCATCAGTTGTTAGTATATAAGATAGATAGATTGTACTAGAACTCCATTGAGTCCCCTTATGTTAATCCTAATATAAGGTTCTATTTATTAATCAACTCTAAGATATTTGAGTTATAACAATGCTTTGATAACATAAGGGCAGAATAATATTATTGAAAATATAGATTGATTGAAGAACATTTTTAATAATGTCTAATGTAATTAAAAGATTAGTATTCTTGACATAATAAGATATACTCAAAATCTTAAGATAAGATTTATATTGTGAGAGTCTTGGACTCATAACTTCACTTGTATGTTACAAACTCAATGTTATAACTCAAAAGCCTTAGAGTTGACTTAAGAGAAAGAACCTTGTATTAGGTAACACAAGAAAACTCGATAGAGAGCCCTTTACCAAGTAGTTTACCTTATATACCTATTTAGATGGTCTGTGCTAACTACTGTGCACCCTACCCTAAACAACCATATGTTAGGCATGAGGCCAACATGCAGTGTACATGTTGTATGATGTTACCTCTTTTAGAACCTTCTACCCTTTTCTCCTATGTCTTGTGATCTGTAACCAATCAACCCTAACCCTAAGTTCTATAAATGGAAAATATGAAAATAAATCGAAAATAGAATTAAAATAATAAAATAAAATAATAAAAAGCTAAGTCTGCTTTTTACAATCTTGATACTCAAGTTCTTAGAGTGGGATAGATGAAAGAACATTGTATTGGGTTAACATAAGAGAACTCAATAGAGAACTCTGTACAGGATTGTCTACCTTATATACTAAAACCTTATGGTCCATGCTAACTACTTCTAGCCTATCCTAAACAGTCATGTGTTTGTCTTAAGGTCAATATATATTATATATGCTATATAACATCATCCTTCCAGAATCTTCTACACTTTCCATGTGACATGTGACTGTGTGATTGTGACAGTGACATCACATTAACTCTAACCCTAAGTCCCAAAAAGGAAAAGAAAATAACAAATAAGAAAAGAGAAAAGTAAAAGTAAAATAGTTAAAGTCTACTGTCTTGAACTCTGACATTGTATCAACTTCATCAATATTCTTGATGTACTTCTCAATAGTTTCTAGATCTAAATTGGCAGCTACTTTGTTAGTGGTAATAGCCATGCCTTTATTGTCTATATATATGAAGTTGGCTATAATATCAGATTTGATATTTTTAAGTGCCCTATTGATATTAGCAATATGTTTGTTTGACTTGACTATAATTCTTTCAGTATTTAGCAAATCCATTGGTATAATTACTTGTTTCTTTGAAGGATCTTTAGTCATCATATTGATCTTTAGTTTGTTTTTCTTTTAATTGTTAAGAACCTTGTAAACTTTCTTGATTTTCTTTGCTAATAAGTTTGGGAAATTCTCCTTGATCTTGATAATATCTTTAATATTGTTCTTGAAAACTTATACATACAATTGACCATTATTAATGAGAGATAAGCTAGAAGATAGTTTTTCCTTGTAGTATTTTGACTTAGCTAAGATGCTTTTACTCAGCCTAGGAGGAATCAGAGAAGGGATCCTTATGATATTATAGCTTGTTTTCCATTCTCTGGAATCAACTATTTTTGTAGATCAATTGTTTGGAATTTTTGCATTGAACTGTGAAACAACACATTTTCTAAATAACATGTTGTTCTTGTTAGCTATCAATTTATTTTATCCTAATTTATAGATAGATGACAAGAAATTCCAGACAGCAAACCCAAATTCTGCAATTTAAGAGATATTCTTCACTGTTATATCTTCTAACCTATGTTATCTGATGAAAGATGCCATTCTGTATAAAGAACATGCAATGTTTTTTTGCATATTCTTCCAAGAATTTGTTAATACCAAAGATGAAAATTGGACAAAAGCTATCATTCCACAATTGTAGGTTTGCAGGTTGATTTGCTAAGTAAGGGATAGCCAAGGATTTTAGATCTTGTAGTAGGCATGTTTTATTAATAACTGTTCTATGAGGATCTGGTGTAGATTCAACTACATTGGTCTTGCTGTTGTGGCAACCACTAGACACAAAGTCCAATAGCTACACAAGTGAGTAAAGCTCTCAGTAGGCAATTAAGTAGGGAAAATCACAAGAGAACTTGACAAGGAGTCTCTGCTAAATTAAAGTCCTATATATACAAAACATGCCTGGTCCGTGCTACCAATAATTAAGCCTGCCCTATTATCCATGCTACAACCTCATATCTGCCTCATTCCCTACTTAAGGCCACCATGTTATATACATATGCCCTGACATCATCTTCCAGATTCTTCCACTATATTCTAGGCTTATGATGTCACATAATGTGATCTGTCATGTGACTGTAGTATCATGTACCTCTTTATTGTCTAAAAGAAAAAGAAAAGAAAAGAAAAAGAAAATCAATACAAAATCAGAAAAATAAAAGAAAATAAAAATAAAAATTGTTAGTGTTCAAGTGTCCTATGACATTATATTTTATTCCCTAGTAACTTGTTATCTAGACTCCAAGTTATCTTATCTTCTAAAAACTATCTTTTTAGCATCTTTTTAGTTATCCTTTATATTACCATTTGCTCAGCCACAGTTCTAACTATATATCAAGTATTACAACTTAAGAGAAGTCAGAAAAAGGATCTTATTGTTAGGTGTAGTTCACACTTTAAAGTGAAAGTCTGTAGAATTAGCTTGGAAATACCAAGAATATAGAAACTCTATATAATGAGCTTGGTGATGTAGACTTGTCAGAATAATCTTGGCCTTAACTTATGTGTTGTGTCTTCTACAAGCCTCATGGTTACAATTTCAGAGAATAGTCTTGTAAAGAGTTTTAAGAAAAGAAGTAAAGCATGTCATTATTGATATTGGAGATTTAACATCAACTTTAGTTGATTATCAGGCTAGCTATTACAAAGTAATCACCAGTCTTAAATATATAAAGTAACAAAAGAATTAATTAAAATAGATCTCCAAGTAAGTATTTTACACTAAATAGGAGTTTAGATTGGAAAGAAGAAAACTCTATGTAAAGTCTGAGTAATTTTGCAGAGTTTGAAGAAAATAATTAGACAATGAAAATAGATAATAATAACCATGGATTTTTTATGTAATTAAGTCCATTATAAAATACCAAATCACCAACAGAGTTTTGGGCACAAATAAAGCCAAATAAAAATGAGAAAAAGAAAAGAAAACCAAAATAAAAATAGAATAGAGTCCAGTTCATCATTCACAACTCTAACAATAATCAGTCATATATAAAGAGGTCAGATCAAGTATAGAAACTTATCTAAAAACAGGTATAATATTTATGAGATTAGATAGAGTACCTAAGTTATAGATCAAGCTTGGAGACTTATCTATAAACAGATAACATGATCTTGGATAATAATCTTGGCCTTAACTTATATATTGTACTCACTATCTATAACATGGTTGTAATTTTGGATAGTTAGAAAGAAAAAATATGTTACAAATTCTTAGTTGAAGAAGTAAGCAATGATTTTTAGTTAATCTTAGTTGAATTTCAGACTAAATATTATAGAGTATCTACTTGGTCTTAAATACTAAGTCTATAGTCAAAACTGTAATTAGGAAAACAGTAGTATAAGGGATAACTAAGCAGATGTTATAGAGATAGTTTCTAAAATATAGAACAATTAGAAGCCTGAATGACAAGTTACTAAGAGATAAAATATAAAAGACTGACCTATATGAAAATAAGCATGAATACCTAGATATAGTTAGAGTTCTATCTGGAGGTTAGAAAGTAAATGTTTTTAATATCTCAGAAGTTAGTTTATGACATAACCACACTGCAGACAGTAACACAACATATAAATTGAAATTAAGGTTATTATCTAGGACTATATTACAAGTCTACAGATAAACTTTCTAACTTGATTCACAACCTAAGTATTTTACCTATTCTTATGAGTAATCACATCTATTTCTGAATAAGTTCTCATACTTAATTACAACTAACTGTGAATATCTACTTGAAGTAAGAATTATACTTAACAAGAGTTCTGGAAGTCTTGGCTGAGCACAAGCTGTTTTTTTATTTTAAAAAGTGCAAGTTTGACAAGATATGTATTAAATATCTAGGTTTGGTGATTTTTGAAGACCAAGTCAAGATGGATCCTATAAAAGTTTCCAAAGTTTGTAACTACCCAGTACCAATCACTTGTACAGATCTACAAGTGTTTTTTAGTTTTACTAACTTTTACTAGAGGTTTATCTATAGATTCTTAGACAAAGCTTATTTTCTTCTTAATGTGACAGGAAGCAATAGTATTTGGGCCTGAAATGCCATATAGTAAGCAGTCTTCAATATACTTAAGGATGTTATGACTGTGGCATCTGTACTGATCTCTCTAGATACTTCAGCTCTATTCTACATTAAAGCAGATAGCTCAGATTTTGCAACTGGAGAAATACTGTTCTAAGTCTTCCAAGAAGATAGTAAATAGCACCTGGTCATTTTTCTTAGCAAGTTTCTCTCTCCAATAGAACACAACTACAAGATATATGATAAGGAAATGCTGGCAATTATCTACACATTGGAAGAATAGCACTATTTCATAAAAGGAGCAGCAATTATGGTTGAGATCTGGATAGACTACAAGAATCTTGAGTACTTCATGACTACCAAGAAATTGAACTTAAGTATGGTAATTATTGGCCTTAGCATGGTTTGACTTCTTACTGCATTATGATCTAGGAAAGTCTATAGATAAGTCTGATACACTGTCAAGATAAGCAGATCATGGCATGGGTTCCCAAGAAAACCAGAATATAGTGTTGCTTAAGCTAAAGTTTATTGCTGTTCATATATTGAAAGACACAGTGGTAGAAGGTAAGAAGACACTACTTACAGACATCTGGTAAGGCAACTGACTAGGCAAGCAAGAAGAATCCATAGCCAAAGCTACATATGAGCTACATTTTGTGACAAAGTCTCTTCAGTCTTTGAAGAGATTAGAAGACAATAGCCTGCTCTTGTTTTATGGTAAGGTGTATGTCAACACCACAGACTCCTTATCAAGTATCCCTCTAGTTAAGTATCCCACTAGTGTGTCTTGAGTGAACCTTCTAGAGTGTGCTTATAAGCCCAATATCATCTCAACTAGTGATGGCCACAACAAAGGCCCATAACCTGTAAGAATATCCTTTAGTTACTTGGAGGGCTGCGAGAAATGAGGTATACATACATTGTGCTACGTGGCAGTTTATACAGCATGTAGGTAGCAAATAACATCTGTAGGATGTTTACAATAATGTCGAAGTACTATACTTGTGATAAGACTGAGACATCTATAACAGAAAGGTAATACTTAAGTAGAAATTTATGCCATATCAGTCACTCTGTCTCCGTTATTGACTCTAGGAAAGTCGTGGTATGCACGGATAACTTGTACACGTCCAGTTCGGCTGACATGGTTACTCCGCTAGCAAGTACGGCCTAGAATGGAGGTAAAGAGGTAAGGGCGGAGCTGTGGACTGCAATCCAACACAATACGATTATATATCTGTCCATGGAATCGACCCGAAGGTAGCACATCAGCCCCCAAGATTTAAGTAAATTCTTGATGACAAAACACGCCGTCCTGGAGGGCGTTTCTGCCACTGGCTGTTTGAAGATGCTGGGCAGAGCGTGACACCTGGCAGTGCCTGCGGCACTGCCCGCACAGCCTCTCTTATTGATCGATACGCCTAACAAGCTCCCCAGCAGCGAAAAGTGCGAAGGATCTTGGATATTGCCCCCCGACTGAACAAGTTAGCTGATTGATGCCGACAATCAAGAATCCGCAGTAACAAAAATTTTTACCTCGGGGAAAAGCCTCATGTTTCCAACTGCAAATATGAGGAAAGTAAATCGGCTTTTGATTCCACTTGTTAGCTTAGGAGGAAGTAATACATCGTGTTGGCCGCGTCAACATCACCTGGCATACGATAACCAGCCAGCTTCACATGTTGGAAATGAACTAGCTCGGAGAAGCCGACTCAGGGAAGTCAACGGACGCTGGTGTTCCAACATATGCGGAAGGGCGACGACACTCTCACGTTTCGACACAATCTCACGTCCTGTCAATCCCCCATTAAGCTGTGTACCACCACCACCACACTTATATTACTTTGAATTGTTTCGCCAACTATTCGCAAGAATGTATGTCAACTCCAAGTACCGTCAGGAAGTCATCTCACCTTAGACTTTGAAGGAACCAAGGAAACACGGTGGAGCGGGATGTCATCCAGATTGTTCGTGCATACCACAATGTAAGTAAAGGCGACAACACGAACTCAGTAACGGATATGGCAGCCTCTGCTCTTTCTATTGTTGAAATGACCTGGGTATGTCTACTCACCAGTCCCACCCTTCCCCTTCAGTTGCCTTCGTGGTCGTCACGTTTGAATTACGACTGGTCGTTGGTTGGGCGCAGACACCTATTGTCTGATCCACTACGCCTTGCCCTACTCTCCAAATATCCAAAGTCATTGATGGATATGGTACTACAGGGCGATAAAAAGCTTGCTATCATTGCAAGACATGCATGCGAAATTGTCGCAGATGTTAGCGAGGGGTCGCATAGGACGCAACGTCAAGTCCCGCTTGACTCGAAGACAGATGCGCTCCAACTGTCCTTGAAGTGTGACATGATCCCTCTGATTATTCATATACTAAGTTCTATATAGCAAGATGAAGGGCCGAGTTGAGAGACATGTCCACAGAAATAACATCATGAACAAGATCCTTTTTTCACGAGGTAGGGCAATCCGAGCCTGTCGTGATTGCCTCCGAAACTGTAGGAATACACTGACGGTACACACTTCACCTGCCCAGGTTTCATTCATATCTAACGATTTGTTTTTCTAGCATCTGTATGCCGAGGAGACGAGAAGAGATATTCAATCATTAAACCATCACCTTCTAGGAGTACACGAACAGCTGAGACGAACACAGTCAATTGCACTCGACACGTCGGTCTATCCTCCAGTTGAGGAACCAAGACATGGCACACAAGAAGTGAGGAGAAGGGTAACTCAACGAGAAGCCCTGAGGCTACAAGAGGCCTTAGTCGGAAGAAGTCGGTCAGATCCCGGAACCAGCAACACTACTCGTGTCCGAGTTGAGGGAGATTTAGCATCGAGTACGATGCGCAATATGCTTGACGTCAGAGGAAATTGGAACACCATATCAATTGGTACAGTGAATGTGTTTCAAGGGCACATAGACTGTGGAGAAATCTTGCCACAGCTCTAGGGAGTTATTTCATTTCATTTCCTTGGTCTATTTTTCCTTTTATGTCTCACTTTCTCAACCATTGTATATTAGAATAGCACTTGTTTACAACAGGGAACTTACTGAGGCGAGTTATAGGATAGAGTAGCTACTACAGCAGCATGGTAGCAGTAGCTAAGCGACTTATGAGATGCAATACTTGTTCTCGTGAGGCTAGGTTGTTCATAATCTTCTGATAAGGGAAGTTGGTAAATACAAGCAAGACTGAGTAGATCAATGGAAGAAACGCTGGATAAGAACTTCCAGTACAAAGAACTACTGTCAGGAGACCTTCTCTCTAGCACGTTGACTCTGCTTTTAATCTCCTTGTCCTATCCGCCCATTACTTTTATCACTTTAGTTACTATAGAATAATAGTTAGAGTGACGAACTATGGGAACCCATTAGATATACTTTATAATAGGAATTCAGAGATCTCTGGTGCCTTATGATAGGAGAATTGGCTTTGTGATTGTAAAATGGCCTGCTAGATATTTGGGAATCTCTGCAGGAGATACCTAGCATAACTCACAGTCTTGTAAGTTACAATATTTTGTATGTATATAGTAGGTGATATGGTCTCACTACCAATCAATAGAGAACAATCTTCTGCCACTATCTAAGAAGTAATCATTGGAATGTTTAGCTAAGGTTGAATATGAAGAGCACTTCTGTCTCTTTGTTCTCAAAGTAGTGGAACTCGGTACAAGTCTAAGTCACTTGCAAATATCCATGAGTATATCTATGGATCTGAATACTTATACTTATTAATTCTGAGTAATATCTGTAGATTAAAGGATGTAATTTTTATAAACATTTAAGTATAGGCACTACTCACTATAACATCTGGAAGTCCAAGTTAATCCTATGGTTCTTTTGTCCCCCAAGTCCTACACTGATATCCTGTTGTAATATTATCAGACTCTCTTGACCCATACCATACCATCATAGACTTCTATATACTCTCTCATGATCATCAATCCACATTCCCCAGCCACTAACCAAT
>JAJOHK020000106.1:0-42782 GCA_022457215.2 Leucocoprinus gongylophorus
ATTTAGCTAAAATTGTCGGCCTAAGGGTGTTAGTTTTGTTATCAGTATGGAGGAAGTCCCATTTGGCCTCATAAACCGCTGATATAATTTTCCAGATGGCATCGCCCATGCTATCAAGCTCCTTGAGGTTGTTAGTATGAGAGCTATTTACCTATTTGTTGGCAATATATTTCGCCATGAAGTCCAATGTTACCTTGATATTTTTGGTGTCCAATGCGATTTGTTCAATCGACCCATGAAGTGAAATGGGGTGAAATGATCCACTCCATAATTCAGGCTCTGTAGGAGCATTTGGATTGTAAGGAAGCTGTATATTGATGACACTTTTCTCATTTGATGTGCGTGTTGGGGTTGCCTCACTGTTTCCACCCATTGGCCTCGTGGGTTCTTGTTGGTCAGCTGCCTTACTGACATGAAGTAGCTTCTCCTGTACCATCTCATATGACAATTCAGGAGTTGAGTCGCCTACCATGGAATCACAGTCCATGTCATCACTCATTCTATCATGATAAGGCATTGCTCGGCCAGAGAATATCATCAAAGAGTCTCTGGAAATATTTCTGTTAGGTGAGTGAGTTCATTCTCTCACCTCACAGTTGAAAACAGGAGATTGCCCTAGAAAGTCATCCATCTCTGTGTGATTTATTGGTAACACAGTTGGTAAAGTCGAGTCGGAATTTTGTTGAGAATGCATAATTGCTAAAGAAGAAAAGAATTTATTCCCTAAGTCTCTTACGGGCACTACCATATAAGATGGTGGTTCAAGAGAAAGAAAGGGGTAACACTAACTCTAACCCTAAGTTTAAGAATAAAAAGTAAATGAAAAGAAAAGTAAAAAAAAGAAAATGCTAAATGAAAAAACTAGTGTCCAAGGTTTGCAACTCTGACAACTCTCATCTTATAAGATTATTTAGTATAATATTGACTGTCTTGGTTAGTGGTTGCTACAGCAAGTGTTATGTAGAATAATTGTATTTTTTTGTGTAGAAGCTTTATACTGTAGTGTTCACTTGTGACCTATATATATAAGAAAATAGCAGATGTCTTTAGAACCTTATCTAGCATAGAATATCTTTCTTAAGACAAAATAGTTTACAATTTGATTAGAGCAGTAGTTGGTAGTATAAGTAGTTAGTAGACAGTGTGAGGTAGGACAAGAAGATTACTAAGATAGTATCAAGTTTGGAGTATGATTTTGAGAGTGAGGCTAGCACTGGCTTCTCTTCTTTGCTTCTATATACATCTTTTCCCTCTATACTACTATTATTATCATAAATACCCTCACCTATTGATTTACTACTATATTACAACATAAGTCAACATGGTTTCTTAGATTACATTTTACTTTAGATGAGGTAGCAGGCAGAGTAGACAATAGTAAGCATTATTATTAGAGGTAAATCACACTTGTTGAGAATATAGTATAGAAGACAGAAGTGGATGAGTAAACTAGGGATAGAGGAGACTAGAATTGGTACTATGTGGATAATTAACCTTGGCTTCAACAGATAGCATTGTGCCTAGCCTATTTATTGTATGGTTGTAATTTCAGATGATGAGATCTTTGGAAGAATTTAAGATGAGTGTGATATAAGTCCAAGTTAATTATCAGACTAAGGAACTATACATAGTAGTTAATGTTCTTAAATATGAAAGTGTTAATTTAATAATATTCTACTGCTATATATACTCTAGGTTGTCAGGTACTGTGAGGGTTGTTGTTTGAAACTCTATGAGATTGATGAGTAATATAGGGTTTTGTCCTCAGGTTGATAGATGATTGGAATGAAGTGTGATCTGTACTGGAAGAGTGTGAATGTTAGATGGTATGTGATAGTACCTCTCTCTTAAGACTGAGCTCTTAAGACTCTAGTTGTGTAGAGAGTAGTGAGTGATATAGTCTTTAATAACAGAAAAGAAAAAGTAAAGAGTTGTAATACTTTAAGTTTGAGAGGAAAATAGATGTGAGAGAGGAAATAAAAATAAAAAGGAAAATAAAAAAGAGATGACAATAGAAGGATATTAGAGCTGAGATAATGGAACAAGGCTAGATTTGTCAGGGTAAGCTTGATGAAAATTGGATATAAAATCAAGAGTGTGAGTGAGTTTGGAGGTAGTTAGCCAGTCAGATTTTTCTTTTATGTTTTTGTATTCCAGCCCAATAACTTTGTAAAGTAGCTTGCATGTATATCTGTAGTCAATTTTTGAGTTAATAATCTAGGAGATCTCATATTTAGATTTACCATCTATTACAACTAGTAGTGGTAGAGGTTTGAATTAACTAGTAAAAGTATTAGACATAGTAGGTTTGAGTATGAACATGTGGAATACTAGGTGAATGGCATACATTAATCTCAGAAGGCAGATTATAAACAAGTAGATACTAGTTTGACTAATGATCTTGAATAGTCCTAGATGTTTACTATGATTGAAGACTCAGAGTTAAGTCAACAAAGAAATCTTGTATAGAGTTTACACAAGAGAACTCAATAGAGTTTTTAGTACAATGTATCTACCTCTAATAGTTCATGTTACATGAGTTTTAGCCTACTCTAAAGCATATTATATATTATTAATATATGATATGACATTATACTTTTAAAATCTTCTATATTCTTCTATGTGTTATGTGATCATGTGACTATGATTTATGTAACTTGATATGTAACATCATACTAATTTCTAACCCTAAGTCCAAAAATAAAAAATAAAAAAAATAAAGTCCACTATCTTTAACTCTAATAGTATTCTTTTAATAGTTTTTTTAAAAGTTGCATAATGCAGAAGAACTAGGCTTTAACAAATATTTGTTGTTCTACCTGAAAATTTGGAGCTAAGGTCCTATACATATCTACCAACTGCTGATATCTTTGTTTTCAGAATGTCTTGCAGTTTGTTAAGATCTATAGTGAATTCATAGATATGAAATAAAGCAATATCTTGTTCTAGATGTGTTTCAATATTTAAATAGTAACTTTTATTCATAAAGAATGGTGATATGCTAGTAGTGGCACTCAATATATTGTTGTATATGAAATTTGCAAACAAAAGAAGGTCTGATGAATTATCCTATTGGTAATTACAGTAAACATAAAGATATTGTTCTAGTGTCTAGTTGGTGTATTCTGTTTGGCTATCTTTCTCAGGGTGATATCAAGAAGTGAAGTAGAGTTTCATATTGAGAGCAGTTTCTAAGAATTAGAAGAAGTTTGAAACAAACTTGGATCTGCAATCAGAAGTGATATGGAATAAAATATCATACTTAGAGAAGATATGGATTATGAATAGTTTAGCTAACTTATATAAAGTGACAGTATCTACTGTTGGAATGAATATAGCTTACTTGTAGAGTCAATCAATGATAACCAGGATTGTATCACAGCCAGAAAAGAGAGGAAGCTTTTCAATAAAGTCTATGGAGATTGAGTTCCAGAGTTGTTTAGGAATTGAAAGTTGCTTCAGTGTTTTGTAGGGCTTGTAATATTGTGATTTGGATCTCATACAAGTAACAAAAGAATTATAGAAGCTTTTGACATCTGTGTATATGGATGGCCAAGTGTATCCATAATAAATGAGTTCTAATGTTTTATTTTGCCCAAAATGTTCTGTAAGGATGTGATCATGATAGTATTGCAGAATATGTGTGTGAAGATTATTTGCCAATGGCATATAGATTTTCTCATCCTTGAGTAAGAGCCTAGATATGTCTAATGATCAATTTTCTGTCAGATGATGGAGGTATTCCTGAAGTGTTTTATCTTGTATAATTGCTAACTGGATATCATTGTTATCATATACCAAGCCCACTTGTCTAGAAAACACATCCCTGTGGTACACTCCTTGTCAATATCTAATTCAAATAAAGCCTGTCTTCCATAGCAGCCACCTTACTCACAACACATCTCATAGCAGTAATGCAATTATCCAGATATTTTGACTTCTATAATGGAGATACTTCTATTCAACTCAGTCTTCCATAGCAGAGTCATACTCCTGTTAGTGTCTCAATACTGAAATCTCTGCTCAGAGTAATAGAGGCTATACTACTGAAACCCCAAGCATCTTCTATAGTACATATTTATATATAAGACTAGTAGTTACACTGTAATTTACTAGTCTGATAATTGATGAAGATAACTCTCATTGAACTCAATCTATGGTGTTCAACAGCAACATACCAAATCAGCACTCACTCCTATCTCAAACTTCTTCCTTTTATCTAAAGTTACAACTATATAGCAGACAAATGGTGCAGCACATAAGCTGAAGCCAAGGTTGTTCCACAAATCCACACATCTCCAAGCCCATCTCATGGACTTTCACCCCTGGTGTGAATTGCACCTGATAGTATTATCAGACTTCCAAGTCTGCTATCACTTCTGAGCAGCTTTGTCTCTAAAACAACTCTCATACTTCAAAGTTCAAAATGGCTTTCTCTCACTGTAATTTCTCAACTTCAACTCTGGTCCTACTACTTGGGACATCCTTCAACATGATTTTGTGTTTCAGTGACTATTTGGCTTATCTGCTAAATACTCCATAATATTCAAGATAAATTGACCAAAGAGATCACTTATCTTCAAGGTCTCTATTTAGTACCATTCATTCTGGCTGGATAGTTTTGCCTGTTCCTGGCCCAAGTATCATTCTTGTAGACAATGATTCTAACTGGGAGGATGCTCCTGCTACTAATCCCAATACTAATTTAACATCTAATAGACCTATATCTTCCACTCGTTCACAGTCAAAACCCCATTAGAGTAATAATACTAATAAACAGTTGGCCAAAGTACTTGGTTGACTTGCTAATACTCTTAATGTTAATCAGATCCCCAGTCCTAATACTAATTCAAGGGGAACTCAAGCCTATATCCCTGACACTTTCAGTAGCATTGAGCCTGACAAGCTTAATAATTTCTTGTTTCAGTATCACCTTTATTTCCACACTAATCCAGCATAATTCAATATAAACATTGTGAAAATCAACTTTGTAATAACTTATCTCACTGGAGTAATCTAAGACTGATTTGAGATAGGCCTTAACTAGGAAGACCAGAGCATTCTGCAAGACGTGCTCTCTGACTAGAACCTGTTTGTTGATGAGCTACATCAACATTTCAGTCTCTTAGACTCCATCAGTGAAGCAGTTAATATGCTGGATAATTTCCACATAAAACTTGGCAACAATATTTCCACTTACAATATAGATTTCATACACTATGTCTCTCAACTAGGTTGGGAGAATAGTGTGCTGTGCTATCACTATTATTAGGAGCTCTCCAATCAGATCCATGATTTTATATTTGGAAACAAGAAAAACTCATCTTATTCCAGAATATGTATGCTTTGGCGATGACTATTAATCACTGCTACTGAGAACATGACTGCAAATACTATCATGTAAAGTAGGTAGAGAAAGAGACTCTTGAATTTCACTTCTAGAAGCAAGGAAAAACTTTCACCTCTGGTCATGTCACAGTCTTCCAGAATAAGGCAAACCCATTTTTAGCAGTCTCAATCACCAAGACATTCTCCTCCAAACCATTTCCATCCTCTGCTCCCAAGGAACAACCAAATTCTCTATAGGTAGACCTTTTTTCCAAGCTGGCCAACAACAGCAAGTTGACTAGTGATAAGTGCAAGAAGCATCTCAAAAACAACCTATGCCTCTACTATGATGCAGGAGACTACAAATTGGACTTCTGTCCCAAGAAGCAGACCACGGTCACTCCCAAGAGCTATAGTACTTCAGCAACTGCTTCCAAAAAATCCTCAGAAAAATAGAGAGTGATCCCAGAACTCTGCACAGACTAAAGGCTGTATTGAACTTCCCTATGTAGCAATGAGTCCTGTTTGACTTAACATATCCACTCTTTCCAATCCTCATTCACTCTTCATTTTCCTTACTTCTTCCTTGATTCTTGGTCAGGATCACCTTAATAAAATCCTGTTTCAAGCTCTCATTGACTCTAGGTCTACTTATTGTTTTGTAGACTCAGAATTTGTGGATACTCACAATTTGAAAACATTTCCAACTCCTCTGGTTACTCTCTGCTTGTTTGATGATTCATCAAACAGCACTATCTCTGAAATTGCTAACTTACCCATAATTTTTTCCACTAGTGATTGTATAAATCTGGACTTCTATATCACTCTGCTAGATTTTTCCTGTTCTTTGGTCCTTGGATACAACTGGCTTATCTGACACAATTCACTGATTGACTGGGTAAATGGGTTAATAAATTTCTGTCTATCTTTGTAGAAAAATCTTGCTTCTTCTTGTGTTGTGGCTAATACCCCATTGGTATCTCCATCATTTCTTGACATTCCTCTGCAATCATCGGATTCTATGGTTTCCATACTTATATCTGAGACCTCTATGTCTAACTCCAAGTGATTTAATATTGCTATCATTGGTGCTGCAGCATTCTTATGTGCATCAAAACTTCTGGGCTCTAGCAATTTTGAACTCTGTCTTCACTCTTCAGACATTTAGTGTTGTGGCAACCACTAGACACAAAGTCTAATAATTACACAAGCAAGTAAAGCTCTCAGTAGGCTATCAATGTGGGGATTACAAGAGAACCCAACAAGGAGTCTCTACTGAATTGCTACTCTATTTATATAAGTTATACATGGTCCATGCTACAAATAATTACTCCTACTCTAATGTTCATGTGTTGTCTGTCAAGACTGTTGAAAGTGGACTTCATTCTTTGGTTTTAATTTAATTTTTCTATTTTCTATTTTTAGAACAACTAGGGTTAGGGCTAGAAGTGATCGGTCACACTGTCACATCAGTCACAATCTGATGGTGTAGTTACAACATGGATCATAGGACTGGGAGAATGAAGTAGAAGGTTCTAGAACAAATGATGTCATACAACATGGATACCACATGTTGACCTCATATTCTATACATGGTCATTTAGGGTAGAGTGCACAGTAGTGAGCACAGACCATGGTTAGTAGTATATAAGATAGATTAGTTTGTAAAGAGATCTCTATTGAGTTCTCTTGTGTTACTCAATATAAGAGTTGTTCTTTTATCCCACTCTTAGGATTTAAGATCATAACATTGTCCATAAGTGCACCATGTGTACACCATGTGATAGCTATGCAGTTAACATGCTCCTTAATATCATTTATCTAGACTTTTCCAGTTTACTCTAGGTCTATAACCTTACATCATGTGACAAGTCCTGTGACCACAGTCATGTGCCTCTTTATCATCAATGAAAATATAAAAAGAAAAAGAAATTCAAAAGAAAAGAAATATAAAATCAAGAAAAATAGATAAAAGAAAAAGAAAAATATTAGTCTTTATACACATTATAACATTCAGGCTAATTCCACAAAACTTGCAGAAGCTCCTGACATTTCCAACATCTCTTCTGAGTATCACAAATTCACTGACATTTTCAGCAAAACTAAAGCTGAAGTCTTTGCTTCTCCTCATCCTTATAATCTCAAAATCAATCTGGAAGAAGGTGCTCAACCTCCAGTTGGCTCCATATACTCTCTTTTGGCAGCTGAACAAGAGACTCTCAAGGAATTCATTGAGGAAAACCTCAATATGAGTTTTTCTCAACCTCATCTCTGTATGGTGTACTGGTCTTATTCATTAAAAAAAAAGATGGTTCACTATGCCTCTGTGTCAACTTCTGCAGTCTTAACCACATTTCCAAAAAGAATTGTTATCCACTCCCACTCATCTCTAATCTACTAGACTCACCTTGCAAAGCTTAGGTTTATTTAAAGATAGATCTTCATTATGCTTACTACTTAGTTCACACTGCTAATGGTAATGAATGGAAGAGGACACATTATGGATCATTTGGATGGTCTGTAATGCCCTTCAGTCTTACCAATGCTCCTGTGGCTTTTTGTCAGGCATGGTTTACATCAAAGTGGAAGTTTGTAGAATAGACTTGGAGATGTATAGACTTGTGGAACAACCTTGGCTTTAGTTTATGTGCTGTGCCATCTATCTAATGCATGATTGCAACTTCAGATGAGAGGGAAAAGTCTGAGATGGGAGTGAGTGTTGATTGGTGTGTTGCTGTTGAACACTGGAGATCGAGTTTAATAAGAGTTATCTTCATTGATTATCAGACTAGCAAATTACAGTGTAACTACTAGTCTTATATACAAATGGATAGTATAGGAGATGCTTGGGGTTTTAGTGTTGAGACACTAACAGAGATAACTCTATTATGGAAGACTGAGTTGAATAAGAGTATCTCTGCCATATAAGATGGAATATTTGGATGGTTGCAGCACTGCCATAAGACATCTTGCAAAAAAGGTAGGCTTGTATAATTTAGAGATGATATCACTGTGGGGATGTAATTTCCAGATGGATGAACTCGCATATAACACTTTTCAGCAATTCATGAATGATATTTTCTCTGATCTCTTGGATATCTGTGTTATGATTTATCTAGATAATATACTCATCTACTCAAATAACATGTTCAAACATCACTGGCATATTAAAGAAGTACTCAAACATCTTCACAAGGCTGGTCTTTATGCCAAAGCAGAGAAATGTGAATTTCACTCTGAGTCAGTAGAGTATCTGGGATACATTCTTTCTTTTTCTAGCTTTACCATGTTTGACAATAAAATGAAGAATATTCAAGACTAGCCAGAGCCTAAGAAAGTGAAGAATATTCAATCCTTCATAGGTTCCACTAATTTTTATTGCCAGTTCATCTTTAACTACTTAGACATTGTTATTCCATTGATATGCCTCACCCAGAAGAACATCCCTTGGAAGTTTGACTCCTCCTGTCATAATGCTTTCAATTCTCTCAAGAAGACATTTACCTCTACTCCCATCCTCATTTATTGGATTTCTAATGCTTAACTCATTGTAGAAACTGATGCTTTGGACTATGCTCTCGCTGCAATCATTTCTATTGTTAAAAAAGAAAATGAAGTTCATCCAGTTGTTTTTCACTTCCATACTTTCACTACAGCAGAGTTGAACTATGATACATATGACAAGAAATTGCTTGCCATCTTTGAAGCTTTCAAGATTTGGTAACACTACTTAGAAGACTTAGCCTATCCTATCAATGTTGTTATAGATCACAAAAATCTTAAGTACTTCTCTACTACCAAGGTGTTAACCCAGAGGCAAGTGCAGTGGTCCAAGTACCTCTCCCAGTTCAACCTTGTCATCAAGTTCTGTTCTGGTTGTTTTGGCACTAAAGCAGACACTCTTACTATATAATGGGACATCTATCCTAAAGGAGAGAATACTGGCTACACCACAGTCAATTCTCACAACTTCAAACCCATCTTTACTCAACAACAATTAGCAGCCTTCATACGAGCTACTATTCTACTCTTTTCTTCTCTTTATATAACTACAATAGTTGATCTGGACACCTTACATCAAGATATTCTTTTGGCCCTCCCTAGTGACCTAATTGCTACAAAACATATCTCTGTAGATGGCTGGTGGTCTATAGATCTGAACAGTCTTCTTCTTCTTAACAATAGAATTTGTGTACCATCCACTGGTAATCTCCATACACGTGTTCTTTAGTATAATCATGATCACATCCTTGCCAGACATTATGGTCAAAACAAAACACTGGAACTAGTTTGCTACAGATATTTCTGGCACAGCCTTTGTGCTGGTATACAGTGATTCTGCAAGTTCTGTGTTACTTATATATGATCCAAGCCACAATATCACAAGCCTTATAGATCTCTCAAACAACTCCCTATCCCTGAATGACCATGTAATTCCATTTCTATAGACTTCATCAAAAAACTTCTGTTATCCTTTAGGTTTAACACTATTTTGGTTATAGTCAACCAGCTCACCAAGCAGGCAATCTTTATCCCTGCCCATGACACCATTATATCTGTTTGTTCTTCATGTGTTCTCCAAACATGATGTTCCTTCCTATGTCACCTCTGACAGAGGCTCAGAGTTTGTGTTTAACTTTTTCTATTCTTTAGATACTGCTTGTTATATGTAAGTCCACCCATCCGGAAATAATGTCCCTATGGTGAAACCACCTCCAAATCATACAAGCCTGTCTTCCATGGCAGCCACCTTTCTTGCAACACGTCTCATGGTAGTGCTGCAACCCTCTGAGTATTCTGTTTTCCATGGTGGAGATACTTCTATTCAACCTAGTCTTCTATGACAGAGTTACTCCTGTCAGTGTCTCAACACTGAAACATCCACTCAGGGTAATATGGGTTTTACTACTGAAACCCTGAGCATCTCCTATTACTATCCATTTATATATAAGACTAGTAGTTGCATTGTAATTCACTAGTTTGATAATTGACAAAGATAATCTCTTATTGAACTCGATCTCTGGTATTCAACAGTGACACACCATTCAGCACTCACTCTCATCTCGGACTTCTTCCCAATATCCAAAGTTGCAACCACGCAGTAGACAGGCGGTACAGTACATAAGCTGAAGCAAAGGTCATTCCATAAGTCCACTCATCTCTGAGTCTATTCCACGGACTTCCACCCTAGTATGAACCGTGTCTGATACTGCTCTAGACATGTAGCTTCACTTCATCTTAGGCTACCACTCTGAAGATGATGGACAAACCAAACAAATGAATTAGACTCTCAAGCAATATCTTTATGTATATTATAACTACTAGCAAGACAACTGGTTCAAACTCCTACCTCTTGCAGAGTTTGCTTACAATAATGCTCTGAGTGCTACTACCAGTGTTCCCTCATTATTTGCTAATAAGGGATATCATCTAAACATTACTGTTCACCCTGATCACAATATTTCTTTCTCCTAAGCCCATAACTTCACCATAAATCTCAATGAGTTACATAGTACCCTCAAAGCTGAAATCTCTGTGGCCCAATAGTGTTATTAGAAATCTGCTGATGTGTGATGCTCTCCTACTCCTGATTTCAAAGTAGGTGACAAAGTCTTTGTCAAGGCTTAGTTCTTCCAAACCACTTGGCCTTCAAAGAAACTCTCTGAAAAATATCTTGGACCCTATGAAATCATCACTTAGCCTAATACACTATCATTCACCCTCCATCTTCCAGAGTCCATGCACTCTGTTCATCCAGTTTTCCATATGTCCATGCTTGAACCTGCCATGTCCAACTCTTTCTCTGAGAGAATACAACTGGTCCTTGCTCTAGTTATAATTGACAGTGAACCCAAATATGAAATTTCTCAGATAGTGGATTCTAAAATTGATTGCTGATGGGCATGCAAACTCTTGTACAAGATAATCTGGCTAGGGTATGAAGACACTAGAGATAAATCTGAGTGGATCCCTGCATCAAAACTTACTCATGTCTCTGAATTGGTATCTGATTTCCATATTGCATATCCTACCAAGCTTAGTCCACTCTCTTTGTTCTGATCACACTGTTGTACTTGTCTTCTGTCTCTGTACACTTTATAATGGGGATTCCTTTATTAATTTCTTAGTATATTCAGTCTACTTATTCTCATTAAACTCCAGCTTTTGTGCACTTTTTGAGGTTTCTTGTCAACCTTTTAGACTTTTATTTTCATTTCCTTTTCTGATTTTCCTACTCACATATTTAGATCACAGAAAATAAAAAAAATTATTTAAGAAATTAAACAAGACCACTATATTAACAGAAGGTAGACAATGGAGTCTCCTCCTTCTGAATTTTCCCAGGGCCATCTTTGGACCCCTCATCATTATCTCCATCTTCTTCAATCTCACTCCTCTCTTTTGAACCCTATCTCTGCTCCATTGCAGCTCCAATCTTTGCTAATTGGGCCATGTTCCTCTTCTGGCCCTTCACACAAGTCCTGGAGGGACTTTCTAACTCCTCAGTACTTCTCCACGAGTTCTTGGAGTACTTTTTTGATGGTACTTAGAACCCCACCATAAGTGGAGATTATGGCCAGGGTATTGGTGTTGGTGTGGAGGACATACTACTGTTTGACAGTAATATATCCAGTACATACAAAAGACCAGCTATAGAGGAAAATATTAGTAAAAAAATAAAACAAAAGAGAATTTTGTTACTTACCTTGAATTGTATACCAGAGAGTTCTACCTGGTATACATATATCTTTCACAGGGGTTAACACACCCTATCTTGACTCTAATATCCCCACAGTATCTTGCTAGCTGTTTTTCTTCAGCCTTCTTGGAAGGCTGGTGGTTCTTATTAAATTCTGGAGAGACCTTCTTATACTTAGATTTTATAATCTAGGATTCTTTAGCATCCTCCAAGAGGGCAGCATCTTCTGCTAGCACCTTGTCCCAGAGTTGTTGGATGTATTCCAACTGTTTCTTCTTCTTCTCTTCTGCAAGCCTCTATTTTTCAGTTTCCTCCCTTGTCTTAGCCTCCATCTCTCACCTTGCTCTCTAAGCTACACACTCAATACAGTGGGCCTCCACTGCTTCTTTCAAATGAACTAGAAGCTGTTGCTCCTCCTTGTGCCATTGCTGCATTTCACAGTACTGCTCTTCAAGCATATTAGTATTGTATTGTGAAATGTCAGAGGGAGTGGGAGAAGACATGGTAATACAGAAGGAAAGGCAAAAACTTTTCTTTTCCATTTATATATTGTTAACCTAGGTACTATCATGGGATTTTTTAGATAAATTTAATAGGACTTCAAAGGCTCAGTCCTAGGAGGGGAATACTGTTATATGCCAAGTCCACTCATTTGGAAAACACATCTCTATAGTATACTCCTTGTCAATAGCTAATTCAAATAAAACCTGTATCACAAACTTTATTCAGCTTGTATCTCCACAACTAGTGGACCAATTTTCACAAACCAAGTTGTGCTAGAAAGTCCCAAATGAGGACTATCTGCACATATGTGGGATGTACAAAAGCAACAACAAATGACTGAGATATCAGGACATCAGTAGCTGTAAAAGCTTTGTCTGCTAATATCTCATGAATAGCTGAACAGATTCGCACAATTAAACTTGTGTTGGAAAGTGCTCATCAATCTGTTTTCAATGGTATATGATGCGTCTCAAAGCAATAAGTATTGGTAGAGATACAAGCATATCAATGTAGTAATATAATTAGTTACCTTCTAAAATTAGCCTGACAGCTGCTATAACAGATGACAGCTCCCATCAGGTATGAGTTTTGATCATGTGATGGCAACAGCTTGTGCATAGACCATCACTCTTTTGTATATATACTTTTGTGTCTGAGGGCTAGACCTCAGACTTGACAATATTATTTTGTATCAATTTACATCAATTTACATCCATCTTTATCCTTTATTATCTGTATTGATCTTAATCATCATTGTCATCATGATTGAACTTCTAAATCACTCCTAAACCTCTGAGAGTGCACCCAAGGTTCAGATATCACAAATAAGTGAGTAGTTCATTTTGTGATAATTATCCTATTTATCCCTCTTTTGATTCCTTCTGCTAATAGCCTTTTCTTGTACCTACTTCCTCTTGTTATTCCTCTAAATTCTTGTACAAATTCTTCTATTATCTTACTCCCCTACTCTACCTTTTTCAATTCTGCTACTTTTATTGTTTCATTGTCTCCTCTACCAAACTCTTTCTTTAAATCTACTAAAAATTCTTCTATTGTTACATAACTCAAATTTTCACTTTCTAAATCCTTCACAATGTTTTCTTTCCAAATGTCTGCTGATCTTTTTTGTACATATAACAGCATCTACTGTACCTACTATTCTACTGAATTATTCCTCATCTTTATCCTAATAAAAAGCTTACATGCTATAAGAAACCCAAAACCTTTCCTACTTTCCTACTGGATGTTGGTGGCTTGACCATATCTATATTTGACCTAATATTGGGTCAAAGAACTACCATTGCTTCTTCTTCTTCTAGACTAGCTTTGTTACAAACTCAAGATCTTAGAGTTGATCAAGAGAAAGAACCTTGTATAGGGTTTACACAAGAGAACTTGATAGGGAACTCTGTACAGGATAGTCTACCTTATATACTAAAGCCTCATGGTCTGCACTAACTATTTCTAGCCTACTCTAAACAGCTATATGTTTGCCTTAAGATTAACATATTTTGTACACATTGTATGATGTCATCCTTCCAGAATCTTCTATGTCCTTCTATATGTCTCATGACTTGTGACCATGTCACCTGATGTAACTGATGTGTGATGACATGATCTGGTTATCCTAATCCTAATTCTAAGAATAAAAAGAAAGATAAATTGAAAATAAAAGAAAATAGAAATAATTTAAAGTCCACTATCTTTAGTTTTGACAAGCTTGAGATATAAGGCCATAGTTAACTATCAAACTGTTTCTGATAATATATATTCCATAATAATTGTTATAAGACAAAGAAGTATGGGAAGATATTTCTTATATATTAGTAGAAGAACATTATTTTATTAGTCTATAGCAAGAGAGAGAAGGCATGTGACCTGGAAGTCACATGACATTACATCATAAAGCCTATAGTGGTTTAGATGGGCCTAGAAGGATCTATGGTCTAGAAGAGCCTAGAAAAGTTGGGAAGAGTCTAGACAATGATATCAAAGAATATGTTAACTGCATTACTACTTCATAGTGTACACATGGTGCACTCATGGATAACACATGGACTTTAGGGTAGGATGCACAGTAGAAACATAGTCATAGCATGGACCATATATAATAGTATAAATAGGATAGCAATATAGCAGGGGTTCCTTGTCAAGTTTTCTTGTGATCTCCACTTGATATTCTACTGAGAGATTTACTGCCTTGTGTGATTATTAGTCTTTGTGACTAGTGATTGCCACAACAACAATAAGTATTCATAGAGATACAAGCATATTAATGTAGTGACATAATTAGTTATTTACTAAAATTAGCTTGAAATTTGCTATAACAGATGACAGCTCTATTAAGTACAAATTTTGATCATGTGATAAAAACAGCTTATGTATAGACCATTACTATTTTGTATATATATATATCTAAGAGTTAGACCTTAGACTTAACAACATTAATTATTCTTATTAATACTATCTATCATCTATCATCACTATTAAGTTATCTAAGTTTCAAGTATCATGATCAGTAAGTAGTTTATTTTATGATATCTAAATAAAAGTATTTAGAAAAATTGCTGAGAAATGAAAGAAGCTTAGAACAATGACAAACAGAGTGAATTAGTACTGGAAAATTAAGAATTCTGACTTAAAGTTTGTCTCCAGAGAGTGTTGTGACAATCACTAGTCAAGACAACTGATAGACCACTAAATAAATCTATAAGCTGAGTATCTTGTAGAAATCATAAGAAAACTTGGCAAAGAATTCCTGTTGTATTCCTATACTATTTATACAATATATAGATAGTCCATGCTAGCAATAAATAATCTACCCTAAAGTTCATATTATCAGAATTGCAAGAAGTGGACTTAGTTCTTTTCTCATTTTCTTCCTATTTTCTATTTCTCCTTCTCAAGTTATTCTCCTTCTCTCTATTTTTAGCACCTAGGGTTAGGGTTAGTAATGACATGGGTCATATAGTACAGAGAAGATTTTAGAAGGATGATGTCATACTATATATAGACCTCATAGCTAACATATGGTCGTTTAGGGTAGGCTAGAAATAGCTAACACAGATTATGAGGATTCAGTATATAAAGGTAGACTATTCTATGCAGAGTTCTCTACCAAGTTCTCTTGTGTTACCCAATACAAAGTTATCTCATAATCCAACTCTAAGAGTTTTGAGTTATAACATTAGAACTTGATTCCCATTCTGGGAACTGCTTAACACTAGCCTTCTCCCAACTTACTCTTTTCTCATCCTTGACCAAAAGGCAACACCACCTTTTAGTCAAGAAGATACTGCTGAGCCCTAGGCATAAAGGGGGTATACCAACTAGGAGGGGGAATTCTAGTTATTTAATTGTACCAAAGCCCACTGGTGTAGGTAAACATAACACCTTTTGTGGATGGGATCTTTATGCTTTCTTCACATATCAGCTCTGTGCTACACCTCCCCTTGTGAGGTGTCTACACAGGACTGTTGATACTTTTCATCATCTGTCAGTCATCATATCCTTGTACTGAATCTCTGAAACACTATTCAGCTCAAGTATTACAACCAGTAAGTATCTTATTTGTGATAGCCTGTCTTCTATGGCAGCCACCTTACTCATAACATGCCTCATGGTGGTGATGTAATCATCTGGGTATTCTGTCTTCTATAGCAGAGTCACTCCTATCAGTATCTCAATACTAAAACTCTGAGCATCTCCTATAGTATAAACTTGTATATAAGACTAGTAGTTATACTGTAATTTACTAGTTTGATAATTGATGAAGATAACTCTTATTGAACTTGATCTATGGTGTTCAATGGCAACATACCAAATTAGCACTCACTCCTATCTCAGACTTCTTTCTCTTATCTAAAGTTGCAACTATATGGCAGATAGATAGTGCAGCATATAAGTCAAAGCCAAGATTATTTCACAAGTCTGTGCATTTCCAAGCCCACCTTATAGACTTTCATCTCTAGTGTGAACTACATCTGACAGGTCCTCTATCTGATACAATGCTTTCTGGTAACTTATGCAACTTTCACCCATTGTCTCTAAACAACCTCACTAACCCTTCTACTGATGTTTCTTTTATAGTTGCCACAAAATGCATTATCTTAGACAACATATTGCATACTACTAGGATTACATCTTTCCCAGCTACTCATAGTAATTTCATGATAAATTCCACTATTAGATATATCTATAGCTTTTCTGGAATCTTGTTCAGCCTCAACTTTCCTGCTGGCATTTCTGTTCTGTTCTTTATCCTCTGACACATATCACAACTCTTCATATATCTCTCTACATCTCTCATCACTCACAACTACCAATAATTCCTTGTCACCAGCTCTGTTGTCTTCCACTTTTCTCTATGTCTGGCTACTAGTACATTATGATGCAACCAGATTATTTCTGCTCTCAACTCCTCACCCTTTAGTACATATACTTTTTTTTCTTTTAACACCAAGTCTTCCTCTAACTGCCACTCCTCTTCCCTTACTACTTTCACTTCTGCTTTTTTCATCTCCTCTACTACTCTAACTACTTCTTCATCCTTACTTCTAGCTTTTTATTTTTTCTACTATATCTACTTCTAGTCCTTTTATTACTACTTCATGTAAACTATGTAACCAGCAGTCTTTAATAAATACTTGGTTTTTATTGTTCTTTTCTATGCTTACTTTCTAGTCTGGTCTTCTACTAAGTCCATCTGTTTTCCCCATTTTTGTTCCTGGAACATATTTCAAGGTGAAGTCAAACCTTGACAAATACAACATCCAATGAGCTTGACTTCAGTTCAACTTCTGTATCTTTATGAAGTACTCCAAATTCTTATGGTCCATCTAGACCTCAAACCTATACTTGGTACCCTCTAATAAATACCTCTAATTTTCCAACCTTCTTATTATTGCTAACATCTCCTTATCATGAATCTCATAATTCTTCTCAGTTTCATTTAGAGATTTTGAGAGAAATGCCACTGACTTCCACTTTTTATTTTTACATTTTATAGATAGCATCCCTCCGGTCGTATAATCTGACACATCAACCTTTATTCTCATTTTTTGTCTAAATCCAGTGCTGCTAACACTGGTTCTTTTGTAAATCTCTTCTTTAGCTTTCCAAACACCTTCTCCTGCCTTTCTGTCTATTTCCACTTCTGATCTTTTTTGTTATAATTCAAAGACCTTAGAGTGGGTCAATGAAGAGAAACCTTGTATTAGGATTAACACAAGAGAACTCAATAGAGAACTCTGTACAGGAATGTTTACCTTATATACTAAACAATAATAATTTGTGTTACTACTTCTCTAGCCTACCTTAAAGACCATATGTAAGACATGTTGTTATAACATTATCCTTCTCTGTAGCCTTGTAACTTGTGACCATTACTGTGACCATGTCATCTGATATAACTTCTAACCCTAACCCTAAGTTTAAACTGGAAAAATAAATATGAAAAAGCTAGTGTTTAGGCTTTGCATGTTTGATATTATCCCTCTTTAAGGTTCCTACTTCTGGAGGAACTTGTCAGTTCATCCCCCCATATTGTCTTATCCTTCCCCTTCCAATTCTGCCAATTTCTCTCTAACTTTCTTAAATATTCATTTTCAAACTTCCTGTTATCTCATCCATACAACATTTTTACTATATATTTCCCTAGCAACTTCTCCCTCCTAAAGTCTCTTTCCTCTGCTAAATATAGCTTTTCTTGTCTCTTTACTTCTGCATTCATTCTCCCCTCAAACTCTGTTACTAACTTTCTTACATTCTCCAAATTCTCCTCCTTTTTCCAACTATTCTGCTTTATTATAAACTCCTTCCATCACACTAAATATTTTACTACTCCCCTCACTTTCCTCTTATTCAATATCTTCTCTACCTCTTATTCTTCTACTCCTTCTACTTCTACTAGTTTAACCTTTTCTTTTTTCTGTCCCCCTACTTGATCCTTGTATTGCACTACTCAACTAATATTTATCACTGGATGAATCCTCATCAAAGTTAGCAGTTATAATTTAACTGCATTTGTAGAAACTACTTTGTCAATGATATATAGAATAATATATCAATCCACTAATTTCTTCACTAGTCTTTCTTTAAACACCAAGTCTTCCATACTCAACATTACTTTATCTCCAACCTTTTATACTTCTGCTTCTTTCCTTCTCCTATCCACTTGCCTCTTTATTTTTTCCTATGCTCCCACTAATGCTGCTCCTGCCTCTTTCTATACTTTTCTCATCCTTTCTGCAAACTCTGTTGCTTTCTCCATCTTCTCTTTTCTTCTTAAATCAACTCCCATTCTCATCTCTCTACCATAATTTGCCATAAACAGAGACACTTTAGTTGTTGAATGGGCCTTGTTGTTCACTGCAAACTTAGCTGATGCTAACTATTCTGGCCAATTCTTTTGCCTATGATAAATGAAAAACTTTAAGTACTGTTCCAACTCTTGGTTCATTCTTTCTGTCTGCCCATCTGTCTGTAAGTGATATGATATTGATAGCTTTGTTTTAATTCCCAACATTTTATTCAACTCCTTTGTCATCTCTGCTGCAAACTGTGGTTCTCTATCTAACACTATACTCTCTGGTAATCCATATAACTTCTACATATTATCTCTGAACAACCTTGCTAATCCTTTTGCTGATATCTCCTCTGTAGTTGCCACAAAATGCATTATCTTAGACAACCTATCACAGACTACCAGAATTGCATCCTTTCCAGCTACTACCAGTAACTTTGTGATGAAGTCTACCATTAGGTAAGTTCATGATTTTTTCAGCACCTCACTCAACTTCAACTTCCCTGTCATTACTTCTGTTCTATTTTTCATCCTTTAATACATATCACATTCCTCTACATATTTTCCAACATCTCTCATCACTCCTGGCCACCAATAATTTCTCATTACCAACTCTGTAATCTTTCACTTTTCTTCATGTCCTGCTACTAGTGTATCATAATGCAACCAGATTATTTCTACTCTCAACTCTTTATCCTTCAGCACATATATCTTTCCCTCCTTTAACACCAAATCTCTCTCTATCTGCCATTCTTCTCCTCTTACTACTTTTACTCCTGCCTTTTTTATCTCTCCTACTACTCTAACTACCTCTTTATCCTTACCCTTAGCTTTTTTTATCTTTTCTACTATATCTACTTCAGGTCCTTCTATTACTACTTCATGTAAACTATATAGCTAACAGTCTTTAATAAATATTTGATCATTATTGTCTTTTTCTACTCCTACTTTCCAGTCCAGTCTTCTACTAAGTTCATCTGCTTTCTCTATTTTTGTGCCTGGAAAATGCTTTAAAGTGAAATCAAATCTAGACAAATATAAAGCCCAGTGAGCCTGTCTTCTATTCAATTTCTGCACTTTCATAAAATATTCTAAGTTTTTGTAATTGGTCCAAACTTCAAATTTATACTTGGTGCCTTCTAGCAAATGTCTCCAATTTTCCAACCCCCTTATTACTGCCAACATCTCCTTATCATGAATCTTGTAATTTCTCTCTATCTCATTTAGAGATTTTGAGAGAAAATCCACCAGTCACCACTTCTCATCTTTGCACTCCATAAATAAAAACTCCCTATAGCATAGTCTGACACATCTACTTCTATCCTCATTTTCTTAAATCTAAATCTGGTGCTGCTAATACTGGTTCCTTTGTAAACTTTTATTTTAACTCTCTAAATTGTCAAAACTGAAAGTAGTGGACTCTAAATTACTTTTATTTTCTTTTTATTTTTATTTTCTTTTCAATTTATCTTCCTTTTATTCTATTCTTGGAACTAGGATTAGAGTGACCAGATCATGTCATCACACATCAGTCACATCAGATGATATGGTCACAAGTCATGAAACACATAGAAAGACATAGAAGATTCTGAAAGGACAATATTATACAACATGTGCAATATATATTGACCTTAAGGTGAATACATGGTAGTTTAGGGTAGGCTAGAAGCAGTTAGTATGGACCATGAAGTTTTAGTATATAAGATAAACTATCCTGTATAGAGTTTTCTATCAAGTTTTCTTGTGTTAACCAAATACAAGGTTTACTCTTTTGGTCAACTCTAAGATCTTAAGTTTGTAATATAAATGCCTTCTCCTGTTTCTCTGTCCAGTCCCACTTCTGATTCTTCTTGACCATATTGTGCAATGGTCTAGCTATAGATACAAAGTCTTGGATAAATCAATGACAATAATTCACCAATCCCAAAAACTTTTGAACATCTTTAACACACTTTGATGTTGGCCAATCTAATACTCCCTTCACCTTATCCTCTTCCATCTTTATCCTCTCCAGTCCTATTATAACTCTTAAAAATCCTACTTCCTTGACCTTCCACTTACACTTCTCTGGCTTCACATACAAATTATTTTCCACTAATCTTTTTACTACTTTCTCTACCAATTCATCATGTTCCTCTTTTCTATCTATCCCAATAATTACATCATCAATAAAGCTTACTACTTTCCCAGTATTCATAAGATCCCATAAGATCTCATTCATTATAGTCTAGAATATTGCCAGTGAGTTTGTCAACCCAAAAAATATCACAGTTGGTTCAAATGACCTCTCTGGTGTAGTAAATGCTGCTTTTCACTCATCTCTCTCCTTGATTCATACATTATTATACCTCCAACATAAGTCCATCTTTGTAAATACCTTTTTTGTACCAATATTTTCTACTATGTCTGAAATTAAAGATAAAGAATAATTATTTTTTACTGTTCACTCATTTAAATACCTATAGTCCTGTACCATTTGCTTCTTCCCATCTGTCAGAATTCAAAACAGTGGACTCTAAATATTTTCTCTTTTCTCATTTTTATTTTATTTTATTTTCTCTTATTTTTATTTCTGGAGACTTAGGGTTAGGGTTAATGTGACATTACTGTCACACTGTCACACATCATTCACATGACAAAGTCATGGTCATAGTCATGTATCAGATGAAAAAAGTATAGATGGTTTTGGAAGAATGATGTTATATAGCATAGTTAACACATGTTGACCTTAAGGCAAACATATGGCTGTTTAGGGTAGGCTAGAAGTAGTTAGCACAGACCATGGAGTTTTATTATATAAGGTAGACAATTCTGTATAGAGTTCTCTATTGAGTTCTCTTATGTAAACCCTATATAAGGTTCCTTTTCTTAATCCACTCTAAGGTCTTAATGTTATAAACTTAAACCTTTGGAGTTAGGTAAAAGAACAAACTCTTATATTAGAGTAAACACAAGAGAACTCAATAAAGAGCTCTTTACAAAGTAGTCTATCTTATATACCTATTTTGATAGTCCATGCTAGCTACTGTGCATCCTACTCTAAATGACCATGTGTTAGGTATGGAGTCAGCATATGGTATACATGCTGTATGATGTCACTTCTTCTGGAACTTTCTACCTCCTTCCCTTATATCTCATGATTTGTGACCATTACTATAACTGATTATTACTTTAACCCTAATCCTAGAGTTTTAAAAATAGAAAAAATGAAAATAAATTGAAAAGAGAATAAAAATAGAGAAGAAAATAAAATGAAATTGAAGTCCATTGTTTTTAAACCTGATATTACCCCCTCTTTAAGGTTTTTCCTCCAGAGAAACTACCTTCCATTTTCGCTAGTTCCTTTCCAACTTCCTCAAATATTCTTCTTCAAATTTTCCATCATCTTACCCATACAACATCTTTGCTGTATACCTTCCTGGTAACTCTTCCCTCCTAAAGTTCTTTTCCTCTACCATATTTAATCTCTCTTACCTCCATACTTCCACATTCATTCTTCTCTCAAGTTCCTCCAATGCCTCTTTTGCATGTCCTAAATCCTACTCCTTTTCCCACATATCATGCTCTGCTGTGAACCTCTTTCATCTCACCAATAACTTCTTCACTCCTCTTATTTTTCTTTTATTTAATATTTTTTCAATCTCCCATTCTTCAACTCTTTCTATTTCCACTGGTTTTTCCTCTTTTTTTTTTCTGACCCTCCACCTGTTCTCTGTATCAAACTACTTGACTAATGTTGACTACCAAATAGATTCTCATCAAACTTGGTAATAGCAGTTTCACTGCATTTGTTGATACTACTTCCTCTATCTCATATGGTCCTATGTATCTTTCTACCAACTTTTGCACTGGTCTTTCTTTGAATACTAAGTCTTTTATACTTAGCATTACTTTGTTTCCCTTTTTCCAATTTTCCATCTCCTTCCTTTTTTTGTCTGCTTGTCTTTTCATTTCCTCCTGTACCCTCTTTAATACTACTCCTGCTTTCTCTTGCACTCTTTTCATTCTTTCCATGAACTCTGTTGCCTTCTCTACTTTTCCCTTTTTTCAGATATTCCCTCCCATTCTTACTTCTCTTCTGTAATTTGCCATAAACAGAGATACTTTTGTTATTGCATGTATTTTATTATTAACTGCAAATTCTGCTAATGCTAACCACTCTGGCCAGTCCTTTTGCCTGTGATATACAAAGAATCAGAGATATTGTTCTAACTCCTGATTCATGCATTCTGTTTGTCCATCAGTTTGAGGATGAAAAGCTGCTGACAGTTTCATCTTGATATCCAACATTCTGTTTATCACAAATAAGCTACTCACTGGTTGTGATACTTGAACTTAGTGGTGTTTTAGAGGCTCAGTATAAGAAGATAATGATGAGTAGTATCAACAAGAATAATTGACATTGTTAAGTCTGAGGTCTAGTGTTACGATTGACACCTCCTGGATGTAGCATAGATATGGGCGAAGGGTAATGACAACATAATCAGCTGTGCCACATGTGGTTCAGTCAGCACCTCATGTAGTAGGTGTACTGTCCTTGCTTTATTCTCATGTTCTATGACTCTTTCTCCTCATGTACTCTAGACACTTGTCTTATGGACTATCTGTATATATAGTGCAGATACTACTCTGTAGTCCTTATGCTTTACCAATTGAACTCCATCCCTATCCTTCCTCAAGTCTTTGCCTAAGTTGCAACCTGAGCCAAGTCTAAGATCGTAACATTTGGTAAAGTATCACTAGGCTCATCTTGCAAGAGAGGTGCAGTGAAGAAACAAAGATCAGCCAAAATGGCAGGACAAAATGTAGATGCTATTGAAGTGTTGGAAGAAATACTTGGATTACTGAGGATCACTGAAGACAACGTGTCAAACAGAAGCATTGAACCAGTAACACCAGAGATAGACAGAATGTTGACAGCATCAGCACCAGCACCAGTAGTATACAATAAGATTGTACTGACAAAGACTATGGTCCCAGATCTAGAATAGTTTGATAGGGACAGAACAAAATTTGAAGACTGGTGGAGGGGAATCTGTTTATTCCTCAAGAGCAACAGAGTAGTTGCAGCTGATGAAAGGATTACAGCAGTGCTAGCCCAACTTAGAGGAGATGTAGCAGGAATTTATGCACAGAAGAAGATCAACAAACTAGAAGATACTAATGATATCTAGAGCTGGGAAGAGTTCATCGAAGAAATCAAAACAACATTCAACAACAAGAGTAAAGCAGCAGATGCAGAATGGAAGATAGAAACATTCAAACAGGGCAAAAAACATATTGCAGACTTTATGATCGAATTTGAAGCATTAGCCATGAAGGCAGAAACAGACGATTTATATGTAATATTCTTATTAAAGAAGAATGTATGGGCAGACATTATCAAGACCATATTGGGATACCCACCAATGGCAGCACCTGACACACTCAAGGAGTGGAAGGTGGCAATCACCACAGTAGGACAAGGATATGAATCTATAGAGAGTTGACATAACTATAAAACAAACACAGGGATTACATTTGGAGGAAGAGGAGCACCAATGGACATAGGAAAATCCAGAAACAATTTTGACAAGAACAGAAAACCAAGATGCTTCAATTGTAATTTATATGAACATTTGGTCAAAGAATGTAGAAGGCCCAAGAAAGAAAGAGAGATGAGGAAGTGCTACAAATGTGACAAACAAGGACACCTAGCCAAGGATTGTAAATCCAAACAGCCGATGAAGAATAGAAGAAATCAAGCAGATGATTCAGAAGAGGAGAAAGAGGAGGGTTTTGTTGAAGGTTTGGAGTAGGTACAATATGATGAACCTTTGTACATAATAAATCCCAAAATCAATATGTCATTACAAACCAAAGAAATAACAAAGAAAGAGAATTAAATGTGCAAACCAACATCAAGACAAAGAATGGAAAAGAATTATGGCTACAGGCACTGGTAGACTTGAGATGTATCCATACAGGAATCGATGAACAATTGGTCAAAGAAGAAAAAATCAAAATGGAACCAATGGATAGATCCTTTGAAGTTTTCAATGCAGATGGAACAAAGAATGGAGAAGTCACTAGATTCGTACCATTGGAAGTAGAAATTGATGGACATAAGGAACAAATCGATACAGTGGTTACAGATTTAAGTAGCATGGACATGTTCTTGTAATATGACTGATTGGTAAAACACAACCCAGAAGTAAACTGGAACAAAAGAACTATAAAATTCACAAGATGCCCAAGAACATGCAAGATAAACCACCAGGACATATTGTTTATGTCAAATAGGAGAACACAAGCAACGGAAAAGGACAAGTAACAACAGGAAATAGGAAAGGAACCAGATCCAATGAATCCAGAAGATCTTCCAGACTATATTTGTCCTTTCACCCATCTATTCAACAAAAAGAAATTTGAGAAACTACCAGATAGAAGTAAATGGGATTACAAAATCAATTTGACAGAGGATGTACCCAAGGAACTTAATGCAAAGGCTTATATAATGACAATAAAAGAAGATGAAGCATTAAATCAATGGTTGGATGAACAGTTAAAGGTGGGATTAATCAAGGAATCAAAGTCAAGATATGTGGCTCCTTGCTTCTATATTCCAAAGAAAGACAGATCTTTGCAATTAGTTCAAGATTATAGGAAACTGAATCAAGTCACTATCAAGGACAAAACACCACTACCATTAATAGGAGAAGTTATTGACAAGTTGAAAGAAGCCAAATATTTCAACAAGTTGGATTTAATCTAGGGATATAACAATATCAGGATAAAAGAAGGGGACAAATGGAAAGCAGCCTTTCTGACAAACAAAGGATTATTTGAACTTCAAGTGATGTACTTTGGATTGTGCAATTCCTCAGGAATGTTTCAACAGATGATAAACAGCATATTCCAAGAATTGCTCCATGAAGGAGTATTGGTCAACTATATAGACAATTTTGTAATACCAGCAAAGGACATGAAGGAACTTGAAGAAAGAACAATTCGATTCCTCAAGATTGCAGAAAGACACAATTTATGTTTCAAATGATCCAAATATGACTTTAACATGGAGAAAATACCAATACTAAAAGTCATTGTTGGGAAAGGACAAGTTCAGATGGAAACTGACAAAGTCAAAGCAGTCAAGGAATAGGAAACACCCACCAAGATAAAAGAAGTAGAAAGCTTCCTGGGATTTGCTAATTTCTACAGACAATTCATAAAGAACTTCAGTCATACAGCAAGACCTCTTAATGAACTCAAAGGGAAAAAAGAGTGGAAATGGGAAGAAGAACAACAGAGAGCTTTTGATAAATTAAAGGACAAAATAACAAGTCAACCAGTTCTCACTCTTCCAAAGAGAGAAGGAAAATTCCAAGTAGAGACCGACACATCAGGACATGCCATTGGAGGAGTTCTTTCACAAGAACAAGACAGCAAATGGAAACCTATTGTGTTTCTGTCAAGAACAATACAACCAGCAGAATGAAATTACAAAATCTACGACAAAGAATTATTGGCAATTGTGGAATCCATCACAAAATAGAGATAATATCTACTAGATACCATAGAAACATTTGAAGTCTGGACAGATCACAAAAATCTCAAGTACTTCCGGGAACCACATAAACTTAATGGAAGACAAGCAAGATGGTATCTGAAACTGCAAGACTATGATTTCGTATTATGATATATTCCAGGAAAAATGAACACAAAAGCAGATATCTTGTCAAGAAAAGATCACATTGACACCACAAATAACAATAAAGACCTACAGATGCTAAAGGATAAAATATAGACTAGAAGACAAATATTGGCCAAAGTGAAGTTGATATGAAGGAACCAAGTGGTAGAAGAAACTACTATATTAGAAGAAATTAGGAAGAACAAGATAAAAGAACAAGAAGTGTGTAAAGAGTTGAAAAAGGAAGATGGCCAATCATATGAGGAAAACGGAATAGTCTATGTGAATGGAAGAATCTACATACCAAACAACCAGAAAATCAGGGAAAGAATACTCCAAGAAAACTACAAACCAGTGGACATAGGACATCCTGGACAATAAAGAATGATAGAATTGATAAAACAGAATTACTGCTGGCCAAAGATTAAAACAGATGTCAAGAGATATGTTCAAGAATGTTTCAAATGCCAATAGAACAAGGTACAATATATAAAGAAGGCAGGAGAATTACATTCTTTGAAGACACCAGAAGGACTCTGGAAAGAAATCAGTATTGACATTATTGGACCACTACCAAAGTCAAATGGGAAGGATGCCATCATGGTTATTGTGGATCAATTCACAAAAATGATTCATTTTAAAGCAACAACAACAAATGTCTCATCTGAAGAAATTGCAAAAATCTATTGGGATGAAATATAGAAATTACATGGAGTACCAAGAGCCATTCTCAGTGATAGAGAACCTCAATTCACATTCAGATTTATGGAGGATCTCATGAAGGCATTGGGAACTAGAAGAATGTTATCGATAGGATATCATCCTCAAATAGATGGACAAATGGAGCGAATCAATCAGGAAATCAGCACATTCCTACAACATTATGTGAACTATCAACAAGACAACTAGACAGAATGGTTAGTGGTAGTGGAATTCCAATACAATGATAAGAAACATGTGGCCACAGGACGAACTCCATTTGAACTTAATTTTAGATGACATCAATGGAAAGGAGACATTACTGTGCAAATAGAATTTCCAAAGCTAGAGGAATTCTTGATTGGTTTACAAAGAAGTTGGGAAGAAGCAACCAAAGCTATGGAAGGAGCTCAAGAAACAATGAAGAAGCAGTTTGATAAAAAGAGAAAAAACCTACAAGGACTGTAAGAAGGAGAAAATATATGGCTAAAAGCCAAGAATATTCATTCAAACAGACCCTCAAAGAAGTTGGACCAGAAAAGATATGGACCTTTTAAAATCCTAAAGACGATTGGACAAAGAGCATTTCAACTAAAACTTCCAGAAGAATGGATGATACACAATGTGTTCAATAAAGACCTGTTAACACAATGTCAAGAACCATATTACAAAGGACAATATATGGAACTAGCACCACCTCCAGACATTATCAATGAAGAAAAGGAGTACAAAATAGAAGAAATTAGAAAGCATTGAAAGAAGAGATGAGAAATTCAATTCCTGATACATTGGAAAGGATATAGAGATGAACACAATCAATGGATAGCAAAATCAGGGTTGCCTTATGCAAAAGGCATAATAGAAGACTATTGGGCAAGAATTTTGAGTCAAAATCTATAAAAGAGGGGGAAAAGAGGGGGATAAAACTCCATTTCGATAATTTAACACCCAACCATTGAACCATATGTCTTACTCGACTACCAACTACTTGACTGCACCCACCTCTCCAAACTCATATGTATCAAGAAAACTCAACAATATAAAAGAAGTAAGAATGATGAAGGAAGAAAAAAATGATTGGATGAAGATGTATCATAAGATGTTGAAAGGATTGGAAGCAATGATAGATGTGCAGAAACAAGTGAGGGACATAATGAAGATAGTGGCAGAAATGAATACAACGATTACGGAGATGGAGGACACAATTTTGAAGGCCAGCATCAATAACTGGGTTATTAACGCAATGAACATTACAGGAGTATCTGAAAAGCTTCAATACTTGATTCAAAGAGACATGGAAAACCAAATATTTCAGGTTCAACAGATGCTAGCCGACAAATTGGACACATACAAAGGAAAAGAAAATGTTTATGTGGAGGACAATATTAAAGAAATTTAAGAATTATTTAAAGAAGAAGAAAGCAAGAAGGAAGGAGGACATATAGAAGAAGAAGAGGTTATATTGGTCAAACCATATGAAGTGTCAAGATCTAGTTCATCAATAACATCGACAACAAGTTTTATAACAGATGAAGTTGAAAACCTCCTAAAGTATATCAAGTTTGTACAGAGTCCAACGCAAACCCGATTATTCTGACCACTGCCACATTACTAGTCTTTTAAATCCAGAGGAGAAGAAAACCCTGAATTTTGGAAAGTAGTTGCAACAGCCTTTGTAAATCAAAAACACAATACTGAAATGGCAAGAAACAGTTACTGAATTGTCATGTTTCAAGGAGGTCCACTACATGAACCCTATTTTATAGCCATCGACAACAGAGAACAAGTCATTATCGGGCCTAGCAAGAAAACAGTGGTGACATATGTGGTAGGAGAGTTGGAGGTCTTAATCTAATTCATGAGGATATAAATGCTAAAATAGGAGTATTGTTACAATCGACATCTCCTGGATGTAGCATGAATATGGGCAAAGGGTAATGATGACATGATTGGCTGCGCCATATGTGGTTCAGTCAGCACCTCATATAGTAGGTGTACTGTTCTTGTTTCATTCTCATATTCTATGACTCATTCTCCTCATGTACTCTAGACACTTGCCTCATGGACTATCTGTATATATAGTGCAGATACTACTCTGTAGTCCTTATGCTTTACCAATTGAACTCCATCCCTATCCTTTCTCAAGTCTTTGCCTAAGTTGCAACCTAAGCCAAGTCTAAGGTCATAACATCTAGCCCTCAGACACAAAGGTATATATATAAAAGAGTGATGGTCTATGCGCAAGCTGTTGCCATCACATGATCAAAACTCATACCTGATGGGAGCTGTCATCTGTTACAGCAGCTGTCAGGCTAATTTTAGAAGATAACTAATTATGTCACTATATTGATATGCTTGTATCTCTACTAATACTTATCACTTTGAAACACATCATATATTGTTGTAAACAGATTGATGAGCACTTTCCAATGCAAGTTTAATCATGCAAATCTGTTTAGCCATTCATGAGATATTAGCAGACAAAGCTTTTACAGCTACTGATGGCCTGATATCTCAGTCATTTGTGGTCGCTTTTGTACATCCTACATATGTGCGAATAGCCCTCATTTGGGGCTTTTTAGTGCAACCTATTTTGTGAAAATCAGTCTACTGGTCATGGAGATACAAGCTAAATGAAGTTTGTGACACTGTTTAACTTCTTAGTTAACTCCATGGCAAACTGTGGCCCCTTGTCTGACACCATGCTTTTTGGTAAACCATACAACCTCCACACATTGTCTCTGAATAATATAGCCAACCATTCTGCCATTGTTTCTTCTGTTGTTGCTACAAAGTGTGTCATCTTTGATAATCTATCATAGGCTACTAAGATCGCATCTTTTCCTGCTACTATCAGTAACTTGGTGATGGAGTCTACCAAAATGTGTGTCCAGAGTTTCTCTGGAACTTCCCCTAGTTTCAGTTTTCCTGCTACTTCTTCCATTCTATTCTTTATCCATTGGCATAAATTATATCTCTCCACATATCTTCCTACTTCCCTCATTACTCCTGGCTACCAGTAATTCCTAGTGACCAATTCCATCATCTTCTATTTTCCTCCATGTCCTGCTGCTGGTACATCATGATGTAACTGAATGATTTCTGCCCTTAGCTCTTCATCTTTCAGCACATATATCTTTCCTTCCTTTAGCACCAACTCTCTTTTTATCCACCAGTCCTCTCCTTGTATTGCTTTCACTTTTGCCTTCTTTATCTCCTCTACTATTCTAACTACCTCTTCATCTTTACCCCTAGCTTTTTTTATTTTTTCTATTATATCTACTTCAGGTCCTTCTATTACTACTTCTTGTAAACTACAAATTCAATTGTCTTTTATAAATACTTGATTATTATTGTTATTCTCTACTCCTACTTTCTAGTCCAGTCTTCTACTTAAACCATCTGTCTTTCCCATTTTTATTCCTAAAACATGTTTTAATGTGAAATCAAATCTTGACAGATATAGTGCCTATCAGGCTTGTCTGCGATTTAATTTCTGTGCCTTCATAAAATACTCTAAGTTCTTATGATCTGTCCAGATTTTGAACTTGAATCATGTGCCTTCCAATAGATGTCTCCTGTTTTCTAAGCCTCTTATTACTACTAGTATCTCTTTGTCATGTATCTCATAATTTCTCTCCATCTCATTTAGTGATTTCGACAAGTATGCCACTGGTCTCTATTCTTTGTCTTCACATTCCATCAATAACACTCCTCTTGTTGCATAATCCGACACATCTACCTCCATCCTCATTTTTTTATCCAAGTCAGATGCTGCCAACACTGGTTCTTGCATAAATTTTTCTTTTAATGCTTTAAATACTCCTTCTTGCTTTTCTGTCTAATTTCACTTCTGATCTTTCTTTACTAAATTGTGCAATGGTTTAGCTATGGATGCAAAGCCTTGTATGAATCAATGATAGTAGTTTGCCAACTCTAAGAACTTCTGTATATCCTTGACACACTTTGGTGTTAGCCAATCCAAAACTCCTTTTATCTTTTCTTCCTCTATCTTTATTCCTTCTGGCCCAATCACTACTCCCAAAAACCCTACCTCTCTCACCTTCCACTTACACTTTTCTGGTTTCACATACAAATCATTTTTCTCCAACCTTTTTATTATCTCCATCACTAACTCGTCATGACCTTCCTCCTCTTCTGTCCCCACTATTACATCATCTATGAGTGCCACTACTTTTCCCATGTTAATCAAGTTTCTTAGTAACTCATTCATCATTGCTTGGAATGTCGCTGGTGTATTTGTTAAGCTAAAGAACACGACTATGGGTTCAAATGATCCCTCAGGTGTGATAAAGGCTGCTTTCCATTCATCTTCTTCCTTGATCCTTACATTATTGTAACTCTATCTCAGGTCCATCTTTGTAAACATCTTCTTGGTGCCCATATTCTCTGATACATCTGAAATTAATGGCAATAGGTAGTTATTTCTCACCATCCACTCATTCAGATATTGATAGTCTTGTACCATTCTCTTTTTCCTATCCTTCTTTCCCACAAAGAACACAGGTGCTATTTGAGACAACTTTGAGGGTCTGATATACTCTTTTCTTAGCTGTTCTTTAACAAACTCTCTTACTCCCTCTCTCTCTTCTCTCAATAACAGATACATCTTTCCTTTTCTTGGTATGAATTCCTTTTTTATATCAATAGTATGGTCCCAAATCTTTCTAGTAGGCATTCTTTCCGATTGTTTTTTGCCAAAGACTTTTATCCACTTGTGAAATTTCTCTGGGATCAACTTTTTTGCTTCTTCCTCTGATCTTGCCATCTCTTCTTCCTTATCCCATATTTCCTATTCTTCAGCTATCTTTTTCACTTCTACTGTTTTTCCTTTCTTTTGCTTTTTCTTTTTCTTCTTTTCTTCTCACTTCCTTCCTACTTCCTCTTTTGCCTCCTCTTTCTTTTGCTTTTACTGCCCTGATTTTTCCTGTATTGGCCTCTATTGTTTTCCACACTCCTCTAGACACCTTGTCATTTTTACCTCTCCTGTCTTCCAATCTATTTTGGGATTATATTGAGCCAACCATGGCATCCCTAAAATCACTATCTATTTTTGCCCTCCAATAACATTGATTTCTGTCCTCTTCCTATGTCGCTGATAGTAAATATTTACTTCTACTGTATATTCTATTGGTCTCTCCTTATTGAGTAACCTATCCACGTTTCTTACATGTATTGGTCTTTCCAACTTCTTCAATTTGAACTCTTGTTTTCTGGCAAACTCCAAGCTCATAACTAGCCCAGTTGTCCCACTATCCAATAATACTTCTACTGTTATTCCCTCTTGTGTATCTATTCTCTCTAATCCTATCTTTACTATAACTTCTCTTAATGATCTACTCTTCATTTTCCTTACTTCTATCTTACTTCCCTTTAATTTTGATGTACCAGCTTTTATTTCTCTAGCTAATATATTGAACTTATTGTAAGAATCTAGTTGAGGGACTCTAGATTCTCCATCCCTTTTAAATTGTCCAAGTGTTTATAATTTCCCTCTTGCCTTTCTCCATACTCCAGCTGTTTTCCCTCTACTGCACTGTCTCTCTGCTTCCTGTTCCCACAGTGTCAAGCCATATGCCTGAATTCTCCACAGGTGTAACAGTTCCTCTCTTTATCTACTTCCATTGTATAGGAGTCCCTTCTTAGCATTCTCATTCTCTGCCCTTGTTTCCTTACTACTACTGTATTCATTCTCTTCACTCCCTCCATTGGAGCAGGCCTCATTGTCACCTGCTGAGTCAGCATTTACTGCCTTCTCTACCATACTAGTGGTTGTAGCATTATCTATCTTGGCTCCTGTTGCTTAGGAGTGGTTTCCCCCTGCTCTTTTTGTTTCTTTAACCTTTTCTTCTCCCTCTTACTCTCCCTCCAATTTCTGTCCAAGGCCATTGCCCTCTTAAACCACTGCTCAATTGAGCCTGGTTGATTCTCCACCTCCATCAACTTCCTCCTAATTACTCTGTTCATCCCTCTCTTAAATTCTTTGATCAAAGGATGCTCTTCATATCTACTGCCTCTTGCTGCTCTCTTGAACTCTTGGACAAATTCATCCATTGTCTTTCCTTCTTGCTCCAGTTTCTTCAACTCTGCTACCTTCACTGCTTCTTCATCTCCCCCTCCAAACTCCTTCTTTAGTACTATCAAAAATTTCCCCACTGACTCATATTCTATTACTCCTTCTTCCAAATCTTCCAACACATTCTCCTTCCAGATATTGGCCAATCCACCCTGCACATGTAACAACACCCACTATACCTGTTCTTCTACTGTTGCTCTTGCCAACTTATTTCTTATATATAATTTGCACTCTATAATGAAACCTGAGACCTTTGATGAGGCCCTATCAAACAGTTGTGGCTTTGTTACATCCATATTAGCCATTCTTTCTTCCCTGGCTCTTTTTCCTGCTCTTGCTCCTGCTTCCAACAAAGCCCTGTAACTGCCTGATAATGGCAGGATAGTTGTGTTGACTCATTCTAGATGTTGGTGGTGGTGATGGTGGTGATAGTGTTAAGGGAAGAGCAGAACCTATGCTGGTTTTGCTCTTGGACTCATATTCAGATGACAAAATCTCAGTATGTAGTAGTAAGCCCTCTTCTTGTCCTGCCTACATATTCTACTGACTACTTTCTACTAATCAAGGAGTATACAGTTTTGGTCTAAGAAAACTGTTCTATTCTAAGCAAGATCTTAAGGATTACTGCTGTTCTCCTGCATAGACACCTCACAAGGGGAGATGTAGCACAGAGCTAATATATGAAGAAAGTATAGAGATCATGTCTACAAAAGGTGTTATATTCACTAGCACCAGTGGGATTTGGTACAACTAAACGACTAGGATTCCCCCTTTTAGTTGGTATACTTCTTTGTGTCTAGGGCCTGGTGATTCTTCTTGACTAAAAGGTTGTGCTACCTTTTAGTCAAAAATGAATATAGAGTGAGTAAGGGAAGGCTAGTGTTAAGTGGTCTCAAGAGATAGGAATCGAGTTCTAATGTTATGAACTTAAACCTTTGGAGTTAGGTAAAAGAACAAACTCTTATATTAGAGTAAACATAAGAGAACTCAATAAAAAGCCCTTTACAAAGTAGTCTATCTTATATACCTATTTTGATAGTCCATGCTAGCTACTGTGCATCCTACTCTAAATGACCATGTGTTAGGCATGGAGTCAGCATATGGTATACATGCTGTATGATGTCACTTCTTCTGGAACTTTCTACCTCCTTTCCTTATATCTCATGATTTGTAACTATTACTATAACTGATCATTACTTTAACCCTAATCCTAGAGTTTTAAAAATAGAAAAAATGAAAATAAATTGAAAAGAGAATAAAAATAGAGAAAAAAATAAAATGAAATCGAAGTCTATGTCATATGCAAGTCCACCCATCTGGAAACTACATCTCTATGGTGAAGTTACCTCTAAACATACAAGCCCACATTCCACGGCGGTCACCTTTCTCACAACATGTCTTATGGCAGTGCTGCAATCATCCAGGTATTCTGTCTTCCATAGCAGAGATACTCCTATTCAACTTGGTCTTTCATGATGAAGTTACTCCTGTCAGTATCTCAATACTGAAACCTCCACTCAGGGTAATAGAGATATTACTACTGAAATCCTGAGCATCTCCTATACTTTCTGTTTGTATATAAGACTAGTAGTTATACTGTAATTCACTAGTCTAATAATCGACAAAGATAAACTCTTATTGAACTCAATCTCTGGTGTTCAACGGCAACATACTAATTAGTACTCACTCCTATCTTGGACTCCTTCCTATTATCTGAAGTTACAACTATGCAGTAGACAGACAGTATAGTATATAAGCTGAAGCCAAGGTCATTCCACAAGTCCACTCATCTCCGAATCCATTCTACGGACTTCCACCCTAGTGTGAACTGCGCCTGACAGTATTATCAGACTTCCAAGTCTGCTGTTGCTTCTGAGCAGTTCCACCTGCTAAATCCTCTATTGCAGTTCCGTCTACAATCCATTTTATCTTGTACTTCAAAGTCCAAATGGCTTCATCTCGCTGCAACTCTTTAACTTCAGTCCCATCACTTGGAGCACCCTTCAACACAATCTTGCATTTTAGTGACCAGATGGCTTATCCACCAAATGCACCATAATGTTCAAGACGAATCCATCAAAGAGGCCATTCATCTCCAAGGTCTCTTTCTAGTACAATCTAACCTGGCCAGACAGTTTTGCCCCAAGTATTGTTCCTGTGGACAACAATCCTAATTGGGAGAATGCTCCTACTAATCCTGTTACTAACACTACTACAGCTAATGGACCCACATCTTCTACTTGCTTACAGTCCAAATCCCATTAGAGTAATAATATTAATGAACAATTGGCTGAAGTACTCAGTTGACTTGCTAACACACTTAATTCTAATCAGACTCCTGGACCTAATAATAATACAAGAGAAACTAAAGCCCGCATTCCCAACACTTTCAGCAGCACTGAGCCTGACAAGCTTAATAATTTCCTGTTCCAATACTGTCTATCTTCTGTGCTAATCCAGTGCAATTCGACATGGACATTGCAAAAATCAACTTTGCAATGACCTACCTTACCAGAGTAGCCCAGGACTAGTTTGAGGTGGGCCTCAACCAGGAAGACTATGGTACCTTTTAAGACTGGCTCTCTAACTGGAACCTATTTGTGAACAAGCTATATTGACATTTTGGTCTCTTGGTGAAGTGGCCAATATGCTGGACAATCTCCACATAAAGCCTAGCGATAAGATTTCTACCTAAAATATGGACTTCATGCACTATGCCTTCCAATTAGGTTGGGAGAATAGTATTCTGTGCCATTGCTATTACTAGAGGCTCCCCAATTGGATCCAGAATTCCATCTCTACCTAGAAACAAGGAAAGCCCACCTCATTCCAGGATATGTATATCTTAGCAATGACTATCAATCACTGCTACTAGGAGCAAGACTGTGAATGCCACTATACAAGGCAAATAGAGAAAAAGGCCCTTGAATCTCACTCTCAGAAGCAAGGAAAAGCTTCCACCTCCAGTCCTACCATGGCTCCCCAGAATAAGGCAAATATATTTCCAGTGGCTTCATCCACAAAAAACTTCTCCTCCAAGTCATCTCCATTCCCTGCTTCTAAGAAGCAATCCAATACTCCACAGGTGGACCTCTTTTCCAAGCTGGCCAGCAATAGCAAGTTGACCAGTGACAAATGCAAGAAGTGTCTCAAAAATAACCTGGGCCTCTATTGTAGTACAGGAGACCACAAGCTGAACTCTTGTCCCAAGAAGCAGACCACAGTCTCTTCTAAGGGCCATGGTGCTTCAGCAACTACTGATCCTCTAGCAGCTGATTCCAAGAAACCCTTGGAAAAATAGAGAGCAACCCCCAGGACTTCACACAGACTGAGGGCTACGTTGAACTTTTCTGTACAGCAACAAGTCCGATTCGACTCAACGCATCTGCTCTTTCCAATCCTCATTCACTCTTTGTTTCCCTTACTTCTCCTTTGATCTTTGGTCAGGATCATCTTAATAAAATCCTGTTCTGAGCTCTTGTCGACTCTGAGTCTACTCACTGCTTTGTAGACTCCAAATTTGTAGATACTTACTACCTGAAGACATTTCCAACTCCTCTGGTTACTCTCTGCTTGTTTGATGATTCATCAAACAGCACTATCTCTGAAATTGCTAACTTACCCATAATTCTTTCCACCAGTGATTGCATGAATCTGGACTTCTATATCACTCCGCTTGATTCTTTCTGCTCTTTGGTCCTTGGATACAACTGGCTTACCCAACATAATCTGCTGATTGACTGGGTAAATAAGTTGATAAATTTCTGTCCATCTTTGTGAGAAAATCTTGCTCCTTCTTGTGTTGTGGCTAATACCCCATTGGCATCTCCATCATTTCTTGACATTCTTCTACAATCATTAGATTCTATGGTTTCCATACCTACATCTGAGACCTCTATGTCTAACTCCAAGTGACTTAATATTGCTATCATTGGTGCTGCAGCATTCTTATGTGCATCAAAACTTCTGGGCTCCAACAATTTCGAACACTGTCTTCATTCTTTGGATATTCAGGCTAACTCTGCAAAACTTGCAGAAGCACCTGATCTATCTAACATTCCTTCCAAGTATCATGAATTTGCCAACATTTTCAGCAAAACTAAAGCTGAAACACACTCTCCTCATTATCCTTATGACCTCAAAATCAATTTGGAAGAGGGTGTTCAACCTCCGGTTGGCCCTATATACTTTCTTTCAGCATCTGAACAAGAGGCTCTAAAGGAATTCATTGAGGAAAATCTCAACATGGGTTTTATCTGACCAACCTCATCTCTGTACGGTGTACTGGTCTTATTTGTTAAGAAGAAAAATAGTTCACTGTGCCTGTGTGTCGACTTCTACGGTCTTAACTGCATCTCCAAAAAGGATCGCTATCCACTCCCGCTCATCTCTGATTTACTGGACTTACCTTGCAAAGCTCAGGTCTACTCAAAGATAAATCTTTGGCATGCTTACTATTTGGTTCACATTGTCGACAATGATGAATGGAAGACTGCCTTTAGGACATATCATGGATCATTTGAATGGTCTGTAATGTCCTTCAGTCTTACCAACACTCCTGTAGTCTTCCAGCAATTCATGAACAACATTTTCTCTGACCTTTTGGATGTCTGTGTCGTGATCTATCTAGATAATATACTCATTTACTCGAATAACATATCTGAACATCACTGGTATGTGAAAGAAGTATTTAAGCATCACTGCAAGGCTGGTCTTTATGCCAAAGCAGAGAAATGCAAATTCCACTCCAAGTCAGTAGAGTATCTAGGATACATCCTTTCTCCTTCTGGCCTTACTATGTCCAACAACAAAGTAAAGATTATTCAAGACTGGCTGGAACCCAAGAAAGTCAAGGATATTCAATCTTTTCTAGGTTTCACAAACTTTTACTGCCAGTTTATCTTTAACTACTCAGACATTATCATTCCATTAACATGTCTCACCCAGAAGGACATTTCTTGGAAGTTTGACTCCTCCTGTCAAGATGCTTTCAACTCTCTCAAGAAAGCATTCATCTCCACTCTGATTCTCACTCATTGGATTCACAATACTCAACTCATCATGAAAACTAATGCCTCGGACTATGCTCTTACTGCAATCTTCTCCATTGTTAATGAAGATAATGAAGTTCATCTAGTTACCTTTCACTCTCACACTTTTACTATGGCGGAGTTGAATTATGATACATATGACAAGGAATTGCTTGTCATCTTTGAAGCCTTCAATATTTGGTGACACTATTTGGAAGGTCCAGCCTATCCCATCAACATTGTTACAGATTATAAGAATCTTGAGTATTTTTCAACTACTAAGGTATTGACCCAGAGGCAAGCATGGTAGTCTGAGTACCTCTCCCAGTTCAACCTTGTCATCAGATTTCACTCTGGTCATCTTGGCACCAAACTAGATGTTCTCACTAGACAATGGGACATCTATTCTAAAGAGGGGGAATACTGGCTACACTATAGTCAACCTTTACAACTTCAAGCCTATCTTCACTCAAGAACAACTTGTAGCCTCCATATGAGCTACTGTCCTTCTTTTTCCTTCTTTCTGCACAGCTACAGTTGTGGATATGGACATCTTATATTAAGACATTCTCTCAGTTCTCCCTAGTAACTCAATTGCTACAAAACACACCTCTATAGATGGCCAGTGGTCTATGGACCCAAATAGTCTACTCCTCCTTGACAACAGAATTTATGTACCATCTGCTGGTAACCTCCACATATGCATTCTCTAGTATAATCATGATCATATTCTTGCTGGATATTTTGGTCAAAATAAAACACTGGAATTAGTCTGCCATGGATACTCCTGGCCCAGCCTCCATACTGATGTACAACAATTCTGTAAGTCCTATGTCACTTGTATGCGATCTAAGCCACAATATCATAAGTCTTACAGATTTCTCAAACAACTCTCCATCCCTAAATGACCATGGAATTCCATTTCTATGGACTTTATCAAGAAACTTCTGTCATCTTCCAGATTTGACACTATCTTGGTCATAGTTGACTGGCTCACCAAGCAAGTGATCTTTATCCCTGTCCATGATACCATCACATCTGCGGACTTAGCATGTCTATTTGTCCTTCATATGTTTTCCAAACACAGTGTTCCTTCCCATGTCACCTCCGACAAAGGCTCGGAGTTTGTATCAAACTTCTTTCGATCTTTAGTGTTATGGGACACTCTAGATATGAACAATTTTTATTTTATTTTATTTTATTTTCTGACTTTATAGAGATTTTGTTTTCTTTTTCTTTTTCATTTCATTTGGACGATGAAGAGGCATGTGACATGATGTGATGTCATAGGTCTAGAAGGTGGTAGAAGGATCTAGAAGATAATGTCAGAACACATGTATACAACATGGCAGCCTTGAGGCAAATATGAGGAAGGAGCATGGACATAAGGGCAGGATTAATTATTAGTAGTACAGACCATGAGGACTTTGTATATATAAGACTCTAATTAAGCAGAGACTCCTTGTTGAGTTCTCTTGTGAAATTCCCACTTAATATCTGCCCTAAGAGATTTATTGCTTGTGTGATTATTTGTCTTTGTGATAAGTAGTTGTCACAATATTTAGACACTGCTCTCAACATGCAGCTTTACTTCACTTCAGGACATCACCCTAAAGATGATGGACAAACTGAACGCATGAATCAGACACTCGAGCAATACCTCTGTATATATTGTAACTACCAGCAAGACAATTGGTCCAAACTCCTACCTTTCATGGAGTTTGCCTACAATAATACTCTGAGTGCTACTACCAGTGTTTCTTCTTTCTTTGCTAATAAGGGATATCATCCAAACATTACTGTTCATCCCAAATGCAATATTGCTTCCTCCTGAGCCCACAACTTCATCATAGATCTCGATGAATTACAGAGTACCCTCAAAGCTGAAATCTCTGCAGCCCAATAGCATTATCAGAAGTCTGCTGATGTGCGACATTCCCCCACTCCTGATTTTAAAGTAGGTGACAAAGTCTTTGTTAAGGCCAAGTTCTTCTGAACCACTTGTCTTTCAAAGAAACTCTTTAAAAAATATCTTGGACCCTACGAAATCATTGCTTAGTCTGGCACTCTATTGTTCACTCTCCATCTTCCAGAGTCTATGTACTCTGTTCATCTAGTCTTCCATGTGTCCATACTTGAACCCACCACATCCAACACTTTCTCTGGGAAAATACAGCTGGCCCCTGCTCCAGTCATAATTGATGGGGAACCCGAATATGAAATTTTTCAGATAGTAAATTCTAAAATCAATTGCTGATGGATATGTAAACTCCTGTACAAGATGATCTGGTTAGAGTATAAAGACACTGGAGATGAATCTGAATAGATTCCCACATCTGAACTCACTCATGCTACCGACTTGGTATCTGATTTCTACATTGTATATCCCACCAAGCCCAGTCCTCTCCCATTATCCTGATCATGCTGTGTATTTGTCCTTTACTTCTACACATTCCTAACAGTGATTTTCCTTCATTAATTTTTAGTATATTCTATCTGCTTATTTTCATTAACCCTTAGCTTCCATGTACTTTTTGGGGTTTTCTTTTTAAAACTTTCAAACTTCTTTTCATTTTAATTCTTGCTTTTCTTACTCACACATTTAATTCACAGAAAATAAAAATTTCTATTAAAGAAAAAAACAAAACCACTATACTAACAGGAGGCAGAGGATAGAGTCCTCTTCTCCTAGATTTCCCCAGGGCCATCCTTAGACCCCTCTGCATCATCTCCGCTCTCCTCCTTCCTGACCTCTCCTTCTAAGCCCATCTCTGTTATAGTACAAGAATGTGAACAGACTTTAGGGTTAGGGTTAATGGACAAGAATAGGACAGTAGTTAATTATTAGTTTACAATGGATATAGGGTTAGGAGATAGGCACGTGACCTGGAAGTCATGTAATGGAGTCTAGAGTGGTCTGGAAGGACTTAGGGTCTAGAAAGATCAGGAAGAGTCTAGAAGAAGTTAGGATTAGGGATGATGTCAAGGGACATGGGTTCCTTATGGTGTATACATGGTGTACACATGTATAGCGGAGATTAAAGGTGTGATGTCAGGGCACATGTAGGAAGCATGGTGGCCTTAAGGAAAACATATGTGGATGAGTAATAGGACATGAAGTAGAAGCATGGTGGATGGACATGAGGTAGACACATTGTTGTAGCGCGGACCACTTGTAAGTTATATAAATAGAGGAGCAATGCAGCAAGGGCTCCTTATCGAGTTCTCTTGTAATTCCCCCATTCGTTACTTGATAGTCCATTGGAGAGCTTTGCTCGTTGTGAAATCATTTGTTCTTGAGTGACGAGTGGTTGCTATAACAATCTCTGCTCCATTACAGCCCCAATTCTCTCTAATTGGGCTGTGTTTCTCTCCTAGCCCTCCACCAAGTCCTAGAGGGACTTTCTGACTCCTTGGTACTCCTCCACAAGCTCTCAGAGTGCCTTTTCAATGGCACTCAGAACCCTGCCATAAGTAAGAATCATGGCCAGGGTATTGGTATTGGTGTGGTGTACACACCACTGCTTGAGTGTAATGCATCTGGCACAGGCAAGGGAGCAGCTATGAAGAAGAAAATTATTAAAATAATAATAATAATAATAAGTATAAAAAATACTCATTTTAAGGGGTGCACCAGGCAATTCTGCCTAGCACTCACATACCTCTGACAGAGGTTAGCACCCCCTATCTTAATTGTGGCACCCCTGTGGTACTTCCTCTATTGCTTCCCTTTAGCCTTCTTAGAGAGCTGTTGTTCCTCCTCATCTCTGGTGGCAATCTCCTTGCATTTGGATCCCACAACCTGAGATCCTTCAGCTTCCTCCAATAGGGCAGCCTCTTCCTCTAGCACTTTGTTCCAAAGTTGTTAGATATACTCCAACTTCTTTTTCTCCTCTGCAATCCTCTGTTTTTCGGCCTCTTCCTTGGCTTTGGCCTCCGCTTCTCTCCTAGCTTTCTGAACTGTATGCTCTACACAACAGGCCTCTGCTACCTCTTGCAATTAAAGGAGGGACTACTGCTCCTCCTCATGTCATTGCTGTATCTCATAGCACTGCTCCTCGGGCATTTCAGCATCGTTTTGTGAAATGTTGGAGTGGGCAGGAGAAGACATAACAATACAGAAACAAGAGTAAAAAACTTCTCTTTTCATTTATGTATTATTGACCTAGGTACCATCATGGAATTTTTGGATAAACTTAATAGAACTTTGAAGGCTCAGTCCTAAGGGGGAAATACTGTCATATGCAAGTCCACCCATCTGGAAACTACATCTTCATGGTGAAGTCACCTCCAAACATACAAGCCTGCATTCCATGGCAGCCACCTTTCTCACAACATGTCTTATGGCAGTGCTGCAATCATCCAGGTATTCTGTCTTCCATAGCAGAGATACTCCTATTCAACTTGGTCTTTCATGATGAAGTTACTCCTGTCAGTATCTCAATACT
>JAJOHK020000107.1:0-42748 GCA_022457215.2 Leucocoprinus gongylophorus
CTCAAAGCAGTGTTGATCCTTGTTTTACGCTCTTGCTCTAAGACCAACATCATCTTTTCACTCCATTCCAATGTTCTATAAATCTCTTCCATTAGTTGATCCCAATGCCTTAGAACAAAATGGTAGCCGTTAGGGCAATATAGACTCAAGTTTACTGCTGCCTGTTTCAAACATCAGGAAGTCACCTTCCATGATTGATGAGAATAGTTTATCACAGGCATCACTGTATTCACTGTTGAGGTGATCAAGACTTCTACTGCCATTCATCTGGCAATGTTACTACATGCAGACAGATACCTAGCTGAAGGAAGTTCTGCACCAGCATGTGTTGTGACTTTTTGTTTAGCAGATAATAAGTATTTTTATTCTCCTAGTACTCCATTGAGAATGTTCTTGTTCAATATAGAAATATCCACCTTATTTTTGCAGTCTAGAGAACTTCATGGGTCTTAACAGTGTGGGAGTGTTAGAATTTGGTGAAGAAAGAAACAGATCTTCTAACAGATATAGCATATTTGTCATAGTGTGCTTTTTTATTTTATTTTATTTTATTTTAAGATTAACAATTTATTACACAAGATATAGTGGTAGACCATGATATCTACAACATAGCTACTTAAATAACAAAAAAAAGAAGAAAAAAGAAGAAAGAGAAAAGAAAGATGGAAAAAGCAAGTAATAATATTACTAATACAAGAGGATATTAGTAAAACTGCTTTTAAGTGATGCCTTCATAGAAGGAAAATGCTTCTGGATTGAACTTGAGGAATACAATGATATCTTTCAATAAATCCCTTTTAGGATTCCAATACTTTCTATAATACATACAGCTATACAGGATGTAATTTCTAGTTTTGATTGGATAGTTTTTATATGAACAAGTGAAGGATTCCTTGTAAAAAACCTGAGACAATATTTGTTACAAACTTAAGACCTTAGTGTTGGTCAAAAGAAAGAACCTTGTTGTCAAGATTGTTGACGATGGACTTTATTTATTTTCTCTTTTATTTTACTTTTCATTTCTTTTTCATTTTCATTTTCATTTTTCTATTTTTAGAACAAACTCAGGTTAGAGTTTATCAGTCACGCTGTCACATCAGTCACAAAGTGATAGCGTAGTCACAAGACTGATCACGAGACTTGGGAGAATGGAGTAGAAGGAACTAGAATAAAGTGACGTCATACAGCATGGACAACATATGCTGGCCTCATGTAATACTCATGGTCATTTAGGGTAGGGTGCACAGTAGTTAGCACGGACCATGGGCTATAGTATATAAGATAGACTACTTTGTCTTAGGAACTCTATCGAGTTCTCTTGTGTTACTCAATACAAGAGTTGTTCTATCGCTTAACTCTTTGAGCTCTAGTTCATAACACTTGTATAGAGTTTACACAAGAGAACTCGATAAAGAATTCTGTACAAGGTTGTCTACCTTATATACTAATACCTAATGGTCTGTGCAAGCTATTTATAGCCTACCCTAACCAATCATGTGTATCCCTTAAGGTTAACATGTGTTTTACACATTGTATGTCATTATTCTTCCAGAATCTTTTATATCCTTTCATATGTCTTGTGACTTGTGACTGTGTCATCTGATGTGACTTGCTGTGTGACAGCATGATCTCATCACTTTAACCCTAACCCTAAGTTCTAAAAATAGAATAAAGGAAAAATAAATTGAAAATAAAAATAAGAATGAGAAAGAAAATAAAAATTATTAGAGTCCACCTCTTTCAACTTTGACATTATTCCCCTCTTAAGGTTTCTTCTCCAGAGAAACTGACTTCCATTTTTGCCAGTTTCTCTCCAACTTCCTCAAATATTCCTTTTCAAACTTTCTATCATCCTACCCATACAGTATCTTTGCTGTATACTTTCCTAGTAACTCTCCCCTCCTAAAGTTCTTTTCCTCTATCTTGTCCAACTTTTCTTGCTTTCTTATTTCAGCACTCATTCTTCCCTCAAATTTCTCTACTACTTCTCTTATATTTCCCAAGTTCTCCTCCTTTTCCCAAGTATCATACTTCACTGTAAATCTCTGCCAGCATACTAAATACTTCTCGACTCCTCTTATTTTATTTTTATTTAATATTTTTTTGCAATCAAAGTCATACCTCAAGATTATAGATATTCCATACATTAGCAAAAAAACAAACAATCAAATTTCATTGGACGATATTGAAAATGTTCTGAAGAACAACCACTTGTTCAATAACATTGTTCTTGTCTCTAAATCACACATCATCAAGGTATCCCCCAAATCCAACATGGCCATCATATGGATTGACATTTGGGACACACAAAATGGAACTAATACTAAGAAAGTCATTAACCAAAGGTTCAACATTGGTAGTTTCATCGCAACAGTTTGGGGTACAAATATGAACCCAGGTGTACTGCAATACAAGAATTGCTGGAAGTAGGGTCATACAGCAGGAGTCTGTCATATATAAGGATCTAAGTGTGTGAGGTGTAATGACCCTTACCTTACTGAATACCATCATCATTTTGCATGGTGCTGTAAAGCTAATGAAAAAACTAACCCACCTAGGTTAGAGATAAAGAAGGGTGAACCCTGCCCTCACATGTTCAAATGCCTCAACTGCAAAGGCAAATGCCAAGCCGACCCATATGACTGTCCCTTTTGGAAATATTGTTTCAATAAAGAATAGCACTCAAAGAAATATATGAAAATTTGGGACAACCAGAAGAACTCAACTTGTTCAGCTGTGAATGGCTCCACAATATGATTTTGAATGACCTAAAGATATTCTCTTAAAATGTATGAAAGAACAACTTTCTTATCAATACCATTCTTGAAGTCAACTAAAATTTCAACATGATATTCATTCAAGAACCATTGTGGACAACAATCATAACTATTCCCAGCTCAGTGAATTGTGAAGGCGTCCCCTTAGTAAGCATTCTAAATCATTCCAATTGGCTTACCTTTGTTAGAGAATTGTGCTCAGCAAATAACTCCCCAAGAGTCATTATCTATGTTAACATCAGACTTTCTTCTTTTTGATTTTCTTTTTGCACAAACATTATTAACCATAAAGACATTTTACTTGCATCTTTTTTCAATGACAATAAGGTAGAAAAAGATTATCTGCAGGTAAAGATCAGGAATATTAGAGATATAGATTGTTATAGTATACTAGAACACTAATAATTTATTTTGATTTTCTTTTTTTATATCTATTTTTATTTTTGGATGATGAAGAGACATGTGAATATGGTCACATGATGCATCACATAATGTGATATCATATATCTGAACATAATAGAAGAAACTGGAACAATAATATCAAAGGTATAGTTGCAATATGTTTGTCTTGTAGAAACTGTATAATGTATGGACAATGCAAATAGGACTTGTACTAGTAGTATATATATATAGTGTAGGAATACATTGGGAACTTGTTGAGTTCTCTTGTGATCCCCATGAGATACTTCACTTTTAAGTTTGCTTTAGTAGTTTATTGGTTATTTTGACTAGTAGTTGCCATAACATAGATCTTACCATGGAAAAGAAGCAATATATCTAATTCTGACCACTCCAATGAACATATGGACCTTATTGATGACTATTTGAACTCTCTTGCTACTCTGGCCACTAGTTATTCTTGCTAATCTAGTTTGCTGCTACAGTAGATATCTATTAAAAGACTTTACTCTTCATCTTCAAATTCCATTTATTATATCATGTGTACTGCTAAAAACTCTGGTTTTAGCAAGACCACATTCTTATTGTTGTGTGGGCCATCTTTATGATATAACTGGCAGGAAAGTATATCTAGCTTATCTAGGTAGTAGTGCAACAAGAAATTAAATTCTGCTAAGTACAAGAATTATTGGACTTGCCTACAGTTAAGCTTTTTGGCCATCATAAAGTATTTCAGATTCTGATAGTCTGTCCAGATTTCAACAGAGTTCTTAGCTCCTTCAAGAATATCCTTCTAAAGCATTGATTATTACAAGTATTTCTTTGTTATATATCTATATCTTATAGTTGCATTCAAATGAGAGGAAAGAGACTTGCAGAAGAATGTTGCTGGGTACTATTTGCAATCTTCTTTTGATGTCTGAGGGAAAACTGCTACTGTAACAAAGTTTGAGCTGTCAGCTTCTATCTAAAATAGAACAAATATATCAGAGGAGGCTAAAACAGATACTAAGATTATGGCTTTCTTTAGTGCATCAAAAGCATTTTGTTGGGCAGTAGTTCACATTCAGGTGCTATTGCTACTAGTAAGATCAAATAGTGATTATGAAATATCTGGAAATTTGTGGATATATTTCTAGTAAAAGTTGGTAAACTAAATGAATATCTAGCATGTTACAATTCAATGATATTAGAGTGGATCAAAGAAAAAAACCTTATAATAGAGTTAACATAAAAGAACTCAATAAAGAACTTAGTATAAAATTGTCTATCTTATATACTAAAAGTGTATGGTTCATGCTCTACTACTTTAGCCTATTCTAAATGACCATGTGTTAGCTGTAAGGTCAACATGTGTTATGTATATTGTATAATATTATTGTCCTTAAATCTTCTATTATGTTTCCTGTTTATGTAATTATGTGATTGTTACTGTGACCATTTCATGTGACATGTGACTTGCATGACAAATTGTGTGACTGTTGTGTGACACTGTGACCATAACATTATTTGAAACCTTAACCCTAAGTTTAGAAAGGAAAAGAAAAGAAAAATAAAAGATATTTAGAAAAAACTCAAGTTTAAGCTTTGCAATTCTGACATATAAGTCAGTACTATTCTAAGAAATTGGCCAGTTCCAAACCCTGGACACCTTCACCAGATCCATCTTAACTCAATCTTAAGAGATGATTAGATTGAATATTTATATTTAATAAAAAGTAATAATTCTAGATATTGAAATTAAGATATATTCATCCTTCTACTCGCAATACTAATCTTCTGTCATAAATAATATATTGATGAGGTTCTACTTGGCTTCCTCAATAAGGTTTAATAAGCAACAATATATAACTTCAGCTTCTTACACACCATTCTTCTCCTTCCTTGTCAAAGTGTCATCAGTAGACTCCATTACTATCAAATTGGATTTCCCAGCTTCAGAACCTACAAATATATGACATGATTTTTGTGGTAAAAGTTGTTGATAGAGTTGACCATGTCAAGTTGGAGCAAAATAGATATTCAAAGCAGTATTAATACTTGTTATGAGATTTCACTAATATAGTATAAGTAGGCTGAGAAGTGTGACCCATGTTGTGAGGTGGGACTCAGAGTAAGTGACCAATACTTTAGACTCACTCAGGTTACTAATAAATTCCATTCCTTCCAAACACTGGTTCACAGGATTTTATAATATAGAAATGAGACTAATAAATTTCCTTAACACCACATGTGTCAATATCCTATCTCAAATCATCTTCTATAACTACTATAATCCTAACTCAGATCATCATCACCTTTCTCCCAACCACCCTCCTATTTCTATGGGGACAGACTATTAGAACATATTAGAAAGAACAGAATAAGAAACAAAAAATACTAACTACAAAAAAACCAAAAACTGAAGTAAAAACAGGAAATGAGACCTTCTATTGACCTTAAAGAAGCCTTTGCTAAAAATAAGATCAAACCTGCTCTAGAGAAGATCAAAGAGACCTCCCAAGAAATAATGGAGAGATTCTATGAACAACTGGTAAAAAATACTTATCTATCTACAATAATCAATAACTCAAAGTCATACATTAACAAATTTGTTAGAAATGAAGGCTTAATCTACCTGAAGACTAGAAAGCTTAGGAAGACTACAGAATATTCAGCAGAATGGATAGTGAAAAAAGGATCAGAGAAGAGAGCAAATAGAAAGTAGTAAAAACACTAAGAACATAAGATTACCAATCTTACAGAAATAAATACTTAATAGTAAGAATCTGAGAACTGAACCAACTAATAGACTAAGAAGTAGTCTTAACCCTCAGAACTATATAAACCAGAAATCAATAACTAAATATCAATACTTGACTACAAACCACTGATACTACAGAATAATTTAGTATAAAAGCTCTGGTTAACTCAGAATGTATAAGTTCCTATATTAGCCAAACTTTTATCAAGAGATAAGAAATCAATATTCAGAAGTATAAAAGCTTTATTTCATGCAATAACATAGATAGTATATAGAATAAAGCAGGAATGTTTATAGAATTTGTTAAAATAACACTTAACATTAGAAACTGCTTATTATGACTCAAAGTCTAAGTGTTAAAACAAAGAGGAACTTTTTTATTAAATAACATAAAAGAACTCAATAAGATGTTTAGTATAAGATAGTCTATTTTATACCTAGAGACTATGGTCTGTTTACTTCTATATTTAGCTTTATACTGTTGAAGTGACTGACAAAAGTCCATGGAGTTACAGAGTTTGCTTTAGGAAACCTAAGCTGAGATTTGATAGCTATACTCAGGATAAGACTTAGCTTTAGAAAACCTAAGAGAACAGAATGAGGTTTTTAGAAGGCAGCAGCTATCCCAAATACTCAAAAGTATTTGTTCCAATCATATAGAACAATAACAGTTCAAGCTTGTATTGATAATGCAGGCCCAAGCTAGAATGATAGAATAATGGAAGTATTTAGAATATTATCCAAAATCTATAGGACTTATCTGATAGTAACTGGAAGCCTAGGGATACAATCATAGGGGTGGTGAGATGATACTTGTGGTATGACAGGCTTCAATGTCAGTTGGTGATGAATTCTACTAGTAGTAATAGAAAGTAGTGAGATTTGGATAAACAAATACTGCAGACTTTGACAGCAGTATTTAGTTCTGGGACTAGGTCCTCTTACATATACTATAATTTTATTTATGATAATGTGATAATATATTTAATATGCAACAGTCACACATGATATCACATTACAATTATTATTTTTTAAATCAACAATTTATTACATAGAACACAGTGGCAGTCTGTAGTAACTACTTTATAGCTACTTGAATACAGACTAAAAGAAAAATGAAAAGACTATATATAACTATATGACTAATCATGCTAATACTGCTCTACTCTTGAAGAGCTCCTGATATTTCTTGCTATACCAATTTTTGTTGAAATGGTTTCCCCAGAATCAATAAGTATTACTATCTACTTGATAGTCCTCTTTACAGTTGATACACTTGAACAAATGAGGACAAGGCTCTCCTATCTTTCTTTTGAGCCTAAGAAGATTTGATTTGGGATTTTCTTTATAATATCATACTTTCTGTTAGGGTAACTGACAGAATTTCACAGATTTTATGGAGTTTGCTTCAGAAAACCTAAGATAATATTAGTGACTACACTACAGACAGAACTTATCTCCAGGAAACCTAAGAGAACAGAGTAAGGTTTCCAGAAGGCAGCAGTCCAATTATACAGGACAATAGTAATCCAAGCTAGAATGATAGAACAATAGAAGTATCTAGAATAATATATAAAACTAGTAGAACTCATCTAATAGTGACCAGGAATATAAAGGGACAATCATGGAAGTAGCAGGGTTTTCAGAGCTTAGTGGGCTTCAATGTTAGTGAGGAAAACAGACTCCATTGGCATCTGTATAGACTAGTGGAATTTAAATGGATGAATACTGCAGATTTGAACAGCAGTATTAGGTCCTAGAACTAAGTTCCTCTATATCTTCTCTCTGTAATATTCTGTATTGTGAAGTCTATTACATTTAGCAAGTAAGGGTTGAATGACCCCATTTCCAACAGTTCTTACACTATGGAATACCCAGGTTTCTATTTATGTCATGGATAATAGTAATGTAATAGCTAAAATTGAATCAACAATTGATAATACTTTTTGTATTTGATCTATTCTGTAAATCTTAGATGTTAACTCAAACTACAGCCATGTCAGATTTGGGAGAGGCTTTAATGATATAAGGCTTTGATACCAAGTAGATATCATTGAATATATATTATTTCTTTATAATACCTAGAATCATTTCAGAGATAATGGAAAGATTGGTTTTTCAACAATATAAAGAAGGCCCAGAATTTTTAAGTAAAACTTAAATATAGGAAGACAAGGATACTAGACTTGGTCCAAATTGATATTGTTATTCTCTTTAAGACATTTTTTAATAATGCTTAAGTCTAAACTAGAAGTGGTTTTGTTGGTGGTAATAATTTTATTAGTTTCCACTTGAATATAATCAGCAACAGTCTTTAATTTGGCCTTCTTTAGGCATCTATTGATATTAACAATCTGTACATTAGCTGAATTGACAATAAATTCAATGTTTTTCAAGATCATAGAAATTACAACCTGCTTTCTGGATAGTTCTTTGGTAGTCATATTGATTTTGGGTTTAACTAAATCCATCTTGTTGTTGTTAATAATGTTATTGATTTTTACAACTTTCTTTGTTGGTAATTTCAGAAAAACCTCCTTGATATAGATAATGTCTTTAATATTGTTTTTAAAAGCTTGTATATATGACTTCTTAGTGTTATTTGTCTTGTTATTAAGTTTCAACTTGGCTAAGAATTCTTTGCTCAGTATAGGCAGAATTACAGGAGGGGAACTTAATAATTTGCTCTCTAGAGGATTAGGATTGAACATTGTCTTTTAACCAAGCTGAGATAATATATATTGTTGAAAACTTCCATTCTTGTCATTTATAGTAAGCTTATTCTACCCAGACTCATAAATCATATTGATAAGCCACCATATAGCTGATCTGGATTCAGCAAGAGCTGGAATATCCTTTGCTGTTTTCTTGCCCAACAATCATTGTTGAATAAAAAATACTATTCTGTGAATCAAGCAAATAATATTCTGAGCATCATCTTTGATATATTAATAGGAAATAACTATAAAATACAAAATAGAACAAATTGCAGTATCTTCTATGCCTTGAACATAAGACACAGAAATATGTTCTCTTACTATGTCTAATGTAGCAAGTTCTTGGAGGCTAAGAGCATAGCAAATTCTTGTAATATCCTGTCATTTACTAGGGCATTGTTAGACCCAATGTTGGCCTGAGCTTTGACTTGCTTTACATAGTCTATTTTAGATATAGCAGAGTCAAATAAAGTATTCTACAACATATCAGAAGTTAAGAGAGCTAGTATGTTGGAACTGAAAAAAGAACCAGTAGTTAGTGAATCCTTTGGAATTGGAAAATTCTTAGGAATGGTGAGGTTAAAAGAAAGTTTCTTAGCTTGAGACTTTTTGGATTTCATTAATAAGAGGTTTTTTTGATATAAGATAGTAGTACTGAGAAAAGAAGTCTTAGCATATTTATATTCATATTACAATCCTTTCTAAGTCTAAATAAAAAATAAAGTGAAATAAAAAAGAAAATTAAAAAAGAAAAGAAATAATTAGAGAAAAAAAACTGGGTTTACTTTTGTAAATCCTAATACTACTCAGTACAAATTTATCTAAAAGTAGTAAAACTAGGAAATACAAGCTTGTTCTTGGACTATAACTGGTTTTAAAATATAATCTTATTATTGAATGAAGTAAATTTGTATTATTGCTAGAAAAATACTATAACTATTGCGGAAGAATACTTTGAGAAGAAGAATCTAAATAAATAGAGGATAATTTAGATAAATAGAAGAATATAATACTATTTATAAACTTGGAAAAAAACAATTAGATAAGAAAAGAATATAGTAAGAATGAGATAAAATAATACTGATAAACTGAACAGAAAATAAGAAAAAGAAGAATTAAGATTCAAAAAAATATTATCTATAAAATATTATTTGATAAAATTTCACTATAAAGATCATGAAATTATACAATTGAAGTTATTCTAGGAGCTCTACTAAGATATCATAAATCTTATCTATGATAAAGAAATAACAATAGTTTGAAAAACCTCTTAAAGAATATATAAAAACAAAGAGAATCTAATCTTCAAAATATCTATATATAGCACCTGTTAGAACAACTGAGGGAAGTTTGCAAAGTTACAGAGTTTTCTCTAGAAGAAACTTAAGTATATTGCCTATGCAGTATATATTATAATAACTTATCTTTAGAAGAAATCTAAAAGAACAAAATGAGGTCTTCTAAAGAAAGTAACTCTACTGAATACTCTATAATACATTCTGATCTAGCAAAACAATGCTGACCAATTCAGAAATAATAGTATTCAAATAGTTAGACACTTTGATAGAAATATTTAAAATAATATATGGAAATAGCAGACATATCATATGCTAAGTCTACTTGTCCAGAAAATGTATCCCCATGGTAATACTAACTCATCAATATCTAATCTACAAGGCTGCCCTCTATAGTGGCCACTTTTTTGCAAACATGCCCTTACAATGGTGATGCAACAATTCAGATATTCTATCTTCTATAACTAAGATACTCTTATCTAACTTGGTCTTCTATAGCAGAGTCATACTCCTGTCAGTATCTCAACACTGAAACTTCTGCTTGGGGCAATAGAAACTATACTACTGAAACTCCAAGTTTATTGAACTTGATCTCTGGTGTTTAATGACAATATACCCATCAGTACTCACTCTTATCTTGAACTTCTTTCTCTTATCTGAAGTTGCAATCATGCAGCAGACAGACAGCATAGTATATAAGCTAAAGCCAAGGTTATTTTACAACTTCAAGTCTATCTTGCAGACTTTTATCCCTAGTGTAAACCACATCTAACAGTATTATCAGACTACCAAGTCTGCTGTCACTTCTGAGCAGTTCTGTTTGCTAAATCCATTGTTATAGTTCCATCTGCAAAACATCTTTCATACTTCAAAGTCCAAATGGCTTCTTCTTGCCATAATTTTTCAATGTCAACTCCAGTCCTACTACTTGAGATATCCTTTAACACCATTTTGTATTTTGGTAATAACCTCACTTATCTGCCAAATACTTCACAATGTTTAAGATGAATTCATCAAAGAGAGCAATCATCTCCAAGATCATCTTCTCATACTATTCAACATGGCTAGACAGTTTTGCCTATCTCTAGCCCAATGTCATGGACATCTGGATACTAACAATTTTTATTTTATTTTATTTTATTTTTCTGATTTTACTTTTCTTTTTCTTTATTTTATTTTCCTGGAAAGATGATGAAGAAGGCACATGACAAGGAAGTCACATGACAGGTCACATGATATGATGTCATAGGCCTAGAAGGTGGTAGAAGGATCTAGAAGATGATGTCAGGGCATCTGGAGTACACATGATGGCCTTGAGTAAGGAGTGAGGTGGACATGAGGATGAAGCATGGACTATAGGGCAGGTTTAGATAGTGGTAGCACGGACCAGGACACATTTGTATAAATAGGACACTAATTAAGCAGAGACTCCTTGTCGAGTTCTCTTGTGAATTCCCACATCATACTTCTTTTGAGGTTTACTTGTTAAGTGAGATCATTTGTCCTTTGTGATAAGTGGTTGCCACAACACCCAAGTATCATCCCTCCAGACAATGATCCTAATTGGGAGGATACTCCTGCTACTAATTCTATTACTAATCTAACATCTAATAGACCTACTTCTACTTGCTTATGGTCAAAACTCTGTTGGAGCAATAATACTAATAAGCAGTTGGCTGATCAACTTGCAAATATACTTAACACTAGTTAGACCTCTATTCCTAACACTAATTCAAGGGGAACTAAAAACTGCATTCCCAACACTTTCAGCAGCACTGAGCCTAACAAGTTCAATAATTTCTTATTCCAATGTTATCTCTACTTTCATGCTAACACTGCACAACTCAATATAGATATTGCAAAAATTAACTTTGCAATGACCTACCTCACTGAGTAGCTCAGAACTAGTTTGAGGTGTGTCTCAATCAGAAAGACCAGGGTATTATGTAGGACTAGCTTTCTAATTGAAACCTCTTTATTAATAAGCTACATTGATATTTTGGTCTTTTAGACTCCATTGGTAAAGTAGCCAACATACTGGATAATCTCCATATGATGCCCAGTAACAAAATCTCTACTTATAATATGGATTTTATATGCTATACCTCCTAGTTAGATTGGGGAAATAGTGTTCTGTACCACCACTATTACTAAGATCTCCCCAATCAGATCTAGAACTCTATTTCCACCTGGGAACAAAGAAATCCCACCTTTATTCAGGATATATATGCTTTAGTAATAACTATCAATTACTACTACTGGAAACATGACTGTGAATACTACCATGCCAGATAGGCAAAAAAAGAGGCTCTTGAGTCTTACTCCCAAAAGTAAGAAAAAGCTTCCACTGCTGGTAATGCTACAGCCCCCTAGAATAAGGCAAACCCATCTCTGGTAACATCGTCTGCCAAATTATTTTTCTCCAAACTATCTCCATCTCCTACTCTCAGGAAACAATCAAATTCTCTATAGGTGAACTTTTCTTCTAAGCTGGCCAGTAACAGCAAGTTAACCAGTAATGAGTATAAAAAGTAGCTTGAAAATAATCTATACCTCTATTATGGTGTAGAAGACCACAAATTGGACTCCTGTCTTAAGAAGCAAACTACAGTTACTTTTAAGGACCATAGTACTTCAACAACTACTTCTGAGAAACTCTTAGAAGAATAAAGAGTGACCCTCAGGACTCTATACAGACTGAGAGCCACATTGGACTTCTCTGTACAGCAACAAGTCCCATCTAGCTCAACACATATGCTTTTACTGATCTGCATCCACTTTTTGCCTTTCTTACTTCTCCTATAATTCTTAGTTAGGATCATTTTAATAAAATCCTGTTCCAAGCTCTTATTAACTCTGGGTCTACTTATTACTTTGTAGACTTGAAATTTGTGGATACTTATTATCTGAAGACATCTACAACTTTTTCTATTGTACTTCACTTGTTTGATGGTTCATTAAACAGCATCATCTCCAAAACTGCTAACTTGCCCATAATTTTACCTACTAGTGATTGTATGAATCTAGACTTCTATATTACTCCACTTAATTCTTTCTGCTCTTTAGTCCTTGGATACAACTAGCTCATCTAACACAATCAACTGATTGACTGGGAAAATAGGTCAATAGACTTCTGTCCATCTTTGTGGGAAAATCTTGCTCTCTCTTACATTGTGGCCAACATACCATTGGCATCTCCATTATCTCTTGATATCTCTTTGTAATTATTGGAATCTGTGGTTTCTATACCTGCATTTGAGACCTCCATGTTTATCTCTAAGTGACCTAATATTACTATCATTGGTACTGCAGTATTCTTGCAAGCATCAAAATTTCTGGGCTCTAGCAATTTTGAACTCTATCTTTGCTCTTTGGGCATTCAGGCCAATTCTGCAAAACTCTCAGAGGTTCCTGACCTTTTCAATGTCCCTTCCAAATATCACAAATTTACCAACATTTTCAGCAAAACCAAAGCTGAAACCCTCACTTCTCATTGTTCTTATAACCTCTAAATTAATCTAGAAGAAGATAATCAACCTCCAGTTGGCCCTATATACTCTCTTTCAGCATTTGAACAAAAAGCTCTCAAGAAATTCATTGAGGAAAACCTTGATATAGGTTTTATCTGACCAACCTCTTCTCTGTATGGTATACTGGTCCTATTTATCAAGAAGAAAGATGGTTCACTATGCCTCTATGTTGACTTCCACAATCTTAACCACATTTCCAAAAAGAATCACTATCCACTGCTGCTCATCTCTGATCTACTAGACTTACTTTGTAAAGCTTGGGTTTATTCAAAATTTGGTTTATATTGCTGATAGTTATGAATAGAAGACTACTTTTAGAGTATGTTATAGATTATTTAAGTGGTCTGTAATGCCATTTGGTTTTACCAATACTCCCACAGTCTTCCAGCAATTTATAAATGATATTTCTCTGACCTTTTGGATATCTATGTTATGATTTATTTGGATAATATACTCATCTACTCAAACAACATGTCCAAACATCATCAGCATCTTAAAAAAGTACTCAAGTATCTCTGCAAGGCTAGCTTTTATACCAAAGCAGAGAAATGCAAATTACACTCCAAGTCAGTAGAGTATCTGGAATACATTCTTTCTCCTTCTGGTCTTACTATATCTGATGACAAAGTGAAGATTATTCAAGACTGGCTAGAGCTCAAGAAAGTCAATAATATCCAATTCTTCTTAGAGTTTACTAATTTCTATTGCTAGTTTATCTTTAACTACTCAGACATTATCATCCCATTGATATATCTCATCTAGAGGGATATTCCCTGGAAATTTAACTCCTCCTATCATGATGCTTTCAACTCTCTCAAGAAAACATCCACCTCCACTCCCATCCTCACTTATTAGATTCCTAATACTTAACTTATCATGGAAACTGATGCTTCAGACTATGCTCTCACTGCAATCCTTTCCATTGTTAATGAAGAAAATGAAGTTTATCTGGTCACCTTTCACTCCTGCACTTTTATTGCAATGGAGTTGAACTATGACACATATGACAAGAAATTACTTGCCATTTTTGAAGCTTTCAAAATTTGGTGACACTATCTAGAGGGTCTAGCTTATCCCATTGACATTGTTACAGATCACAAAAACCTTAAGTCCTTTTCTACTACTAAGATGTTGATCTGGAGGCAAGTGCAGTAGTTTAAGTACCTCTCTTAGTTCAACCTTGTTATCAGGTTTTGTCCTGGTTGTCTTGGTACCAAATTAGATGCTCTTACTAGATGGTGGGACATCTATCTTAAAGGAAGGAATACTAGCCATGCCATAGTCAACTCCCACAAGTTCAAACCAATCTTTACTTAAGAACAACTTGTAGCCTCCATACAAGCTACTGTCCTTCTCTTCCCTTCTCTTTGTACAGCTACAATAGTTGATCTGGACACCCTACACCAAGATATTCTTTTGGCTCTCCCTAGTGACCCAATTGCTACAAAACATATCTTTATAGATAGCCAATAGTTTATGGATCCTGTTATGATCAATGCCTCCTGGAGAAAGCATGTACAAGGGTAAAGGGTATGACAATATGATCGGCTGCGCCACATGTAATCTCAGTCAGCATCTCATGCAGTAGGTGTTGTTACCTTACCTTATCCCTGTAGTCTCCTCATGTTTTACTTCTCATGTTTGTCTCGTTGTTTTACTATGAACTTGTATATATAGCATAAATACACTTCTGTATCCTTACGCTTTACCACTTATACATCTCCCTTACTCTTTCTCAAGTCTTTGCCTTAGTTGCAACCTGAGCTCAAGCTTAAGGTCATTATATTTGGTAAAGCATCAATGGGCTCACCTTACAAGAAAGGTGTATATGAACGATACTAGACAGAGTTACCTGTCGGAAACGAAACATATGTAGTGTAAACTATGAGGAACCAAGACAAGTTCAAGAAGAACAAACGATATAGAGGCATTGTCAGAGCAACTAGGATCTTTACAGATCAACAAAGAAGCCTCAACAAATTACGAACCAATGGACACAGAGATGTCAACAGCACCAGCAGCAACATCAACAGTAAACAAGTTGGCAGGAATGCTAAGAAGCATGGTCCCGGACCCAGGATGATTTGACGGCAACTGAACAAAATTTGAAGACTGGTGGAGAGGGATTAGGTTATTCCTCAAAAGCAACAGAGTCAATGGAACAGATGATAGGATCACAGCAATCCTAGCTTGCCTCAGAGGAGGTGTAGCGGGAATCTATGCACAGAAGAAACTCGATGAGCTAGATAAAGAAAACAATACCCAAGACTGGGATGATTTCGTGAAAGAAATCAAGACAACATTCAGTGACAAGTCCAAAGCAGCAGACACCAAATGGAAAATCGAGACATTCAAACAAGGGAAACAAAACACAGCAGACTTTATCATAGAGTTCGAAGTGCTAGCTATGAAGGCTGATACAGATGAGCTGCATGCTATCTTTTTATTGAAGAAGAATGCACAACAGGATATTATCAAGATGGTACTTGGATACCCACTGATGGTGATGCCAGAAACTCTAAAAGAGTGAAAGATGGCAATAACATCAGTGGGACAAGGATATGAATCAACAGAGGAACGCCACAATTACAAGACAAGCACAGGAACCATATATGGTGGTAGAGGACAACCAATGGATATTGGAAGGTCCAATGACAATTTCAAAGACGGGAAATCAAAGTGTTTCAATTGCAACAAATACGGGCACATAGCAAAGGATTGCTGAGGAAAGAAGAAAGAACGAGAAACAAGGAAATGTTTCAAATGCGATAAAGAAGGACATATTGCAAAGGACTGTAAGGGAAAGCAAATGATGAAGAACAGAAAAGTCAAAGAGGACTCAGACAAGGAAGATAACAAGAAAGAGTAGGGTTTTGGTGATGATCTCGAGTAGGCACGGTACAAGAGATCTCCCATGTAAATTCCCAAAATAAATATGTTATTCCAAATCGCCAGAGCAGCAATGGAAAACGGGAATTAAACGTGCAAGCAAATATCAAGATAAGGAATGGAAAGAAAATAGAAGTTAAGACACTAGTGGATTCAGGATGCACATACACAGGAATTGATGAACAATTAGTCAAGAACAAAAAGATTCCAACAAAACCTATCAACTTCTCATTTAAGGTTTTTAATGCAGATGGTACAAAGAACAGAGAGGCGACCAAGGTGGCACCTCTAGAAATCAAAATCAATGGACATACAGAACAATTGGAAGTAGCAGTTACAGATCTAGATGGAATGGATATGTTTCTGGGCCATGATTGGCTAGTCAAACACAATCCTGAAGTCAATTGGAAAAACGGCACAATACAGTTTACCAGATGTCCAGGACACTGCACAATGAAACATGAAGATATTCGGTTCAACACTAGAAGGCAAATGGCAATGGATAAAACAGAACAGAACAATGGCGAAATTGGCAAAGAACCTGACAAGACTAATCCAGAGGATTTACCAGACTACATTTGACCATTCACACATTTGTTTAACAAGAAGAAATTTGAGAAACTACTGGAAAGATGAGAATGGGACCATAAGATAAATCTCATGGATGAAGCACCAAAAGAACTAAATGCCAAGGCATACACGATGACACTCAAGGAAGAGGAAGCGCTAAATCAATGGTTGGACGAGCAATTAAAGGTAGGTCTTATAGTGGAATCGAAATCAAGATATGCAGCACCATGCTTTTACATTCCAAAGAAGGACAGATCACTATGATTGGTACAAGATTACAGGAAGCTCAACTAGGTTACGATAAAGGACAAAATGCCACTGCCATCAATTGGAGAAGTAATCAACAAGCTTAAGGAAGCAAAATATTTCAACAAATTGGATCTAATCTGGGAATACAACAACGTCTGGATCAAAGAAGGAGATGAATGGAAAGCTGCATTCCTGACCAATAAAGGGCTATTTGAACCACAAGTCATATATTTCGGGCTATGCAATTCACCAGGAACTTTTCAACGAATGATGAACAGTATATTCCAAGAACTGCTACACGAAGGCATACTGGCAAACTATATGGACAATTTTGTGATACCGGCCAAAACTATGAAGGAACTAGAAGAAAGTTCAGTTCAATTCCTAAAGATAGCAGAGAAGCACAACCTGTGTTTCAAAAGATCAAAATACAACTTCAACATGGAGAAAATCCCTATCCTAGGGGTGGTTGTTGGCAAAGGACAGATTCAAATGGAACAAGAAAAGATCAAGGCAGTAAAAGAATGGAAGACGCCGACAAAAGTGAAAGACGTGGAAAGCTTCCTGGGATTTGCAAATTTCTATTGATGCTTTATACAAAACTTCAGCCACACTGCCAAGCCATTAAATGAACTAAAAGGCAAGAAAGAGTGGAAGTGGGAAGAGGAACACCAAAGAGCATTTGAAGAACTCAAGGAGAAGATCACAAGTCAACCGGTATTAGCATTACCCAGGAGAGAAGGAAAATTCAGGGTAGAAATGGATGCTTCAGGACATGCTATTGGAGGAGTACTTTCCCAAGAACAAGAAGGGAAGTGGAAACCCATAGCATTTCTATCAAAGACAATGCAACCAGCAGAACGAAACTACAAAATTTATGATAAGGAACTACTAACAATAGTAGAAGCTTTGGCTAAATGGAGACAATATCTGCTAGATGCAGCAGAGACATTCGAAATCTGGACGGACCACAAAAACTTGAAATATTTCCGAGAACCTCACAAGCTAAACAGACAACAGGCAAGATAGTACTTGAAGTTGTAAGATTATGACTTCATACTATGACATATTCCAGGAAAGACAAACACAAAGGCAGACATCCTCTCAAGAAAGGAACAGGTCAATACAAAAGAGGACAACAAGGATGTACAATTGCTAAAGGACGAGATGTGGACAAGAAAGACCATAGACAAGATTATGATGTTAGGAAGAAAAGTAATGACAGAAAAAAGCGACATAGTCAAGAAAATTTGGAAGAATAACACAAGAGAGAAGAAGATTACCCAAGCTTTGGAAAAGAAAGATGGGTTAGCATGGGAAGAAGATGGAATGGCATACATGGAAGAGAGAATCTATGTGCTAAACAACAAGAAACTCAGGGAAGAAATTCTGAAGGAACATTACGATCCAGCGGATATTGGACATCCAGGACAACACAGAATGCTGGAATTACTTAAGAGGATCTACTTGTGGCCAGGACTCAAAAAAGATATCAAGAAATATGTGCAAGGATGTCTTAAATGTCAACAAAATAAAGTCCAGCATCAACAAAGAGCAGGTGAACTACATCCACTGGAGATTCCAAAGAGACCATGGCAAGAAATTAGCATCGACATGATAGGACCATTACCAAGTTCAAATGGAATGGATGCCATATTGGTTATTGTGGATTGATTCACGAAGATGATTAGGCTAAAGGTAACAACGATGAACATTTCATCAGAAGGGATTGCAAAAATCTATAGTGATGAGATATGGAAACTACATGGGGTACCAAGGATGATTCTTAGCGATTGAGAACCACAATTCACATTGAAATTCATGGAAGAATTCACTAAAGTATTGGGAACCAAAAGAAAATTGTCCATGGCATATCATCCTCAAACAGATGGGCAAACAGAAAGGATAAACCAAGAAATAAGAACATTCTTGCGACATTATGTGAATTACCAACAAGACGATTGGACAAACTGGTTGGCCACAGCAGAATTTTCATATAATGATAAGAAACATGTGGTAACTGGAAAGACACCATTTGAATTGAATTTTGGAAGACACCCTTGGAAAGAAGACTTTATAGTTCAAATGGGAATACCATAGGTAGAAGAATTCATGAAACACCTGCAGAAGAGTTGGGAACACGCTGCATATGCAATGGAAGAGTCTTAGAAAAACATGAAACAACAGTTCGACAAAAAGAGATGAAACCCATAAGGACTAAAGGCTGGTGACCACATATGGCAGGAAAATAAAAATATCCAGTCAAATCGACCCTCAAAGAAGTTGGATAACAAAAGATACAGACCCTTTAGAATCACAAAGGACATTGGTTCTGGGGCATTTCAACTAGAACTTCCAGAAGGATGGATGATTCATAACATTTTCAATGAGGACCTTCTGACACGATGTGTGGAGCCAAAGTTCCAAGAACAACACAGGGATCCAGCACCCCCACCTATGATTATTAATGAAGAAGAAGAATATGAAGTGGAAGAAGTATGGAAGCACAGAAAACGAGGATGGGGAACTCAGTACTTAGTGCATTGGAAGGGCTATAGGGATGAACACAATCAATGGATAGTGGAATCAGGGTTGCCACATGCAAAACAGGTGATAAAAGACTATTGGACAAGGTGTTCAAGTCGAAATCTATAAAGAGGTGGGGTAAAATTCCATTTCAACAGCCAAAGTATTCACTCGAACTACTACAGCAAAGAATATGTCTTCCCAGAACAATAACAACTACACAACTACTCCTACCTCCCCTAATTCCTATATCTCAAGGAAATTAAACAATATAGACCAGGCACAAGTAATGAAGAGAAAGAGAGAAGACTGGATAAGACTATACCGCAAGATGTTGAAAGAAATAGAGGCAATGATCGATATGCAGAGAATGGTGAAGGATTTAAAGAAAATAGCAGAAGAAACCAATATGATGATCACAGAGATGGAGGAAATGATTCTGATGGCCAGTATCAACAATTAAATGGTCAACACCACGAACATCACACAAATATCAGAAGACCTTTGATACGTGGTACAAAGTGACATGGATAAATGAGCATTACAAATCCAGAGAATGCTGGCCGATGAACTAGATCAATATAAAGAGATGGGCAACAAATACATGGAGGAAAATATTCAGGAGATACAAGAACTATATATGGATAAAGAGAAAGAGAAAGGAAAAGGAAAGGTGGAAGATGAAGAAATCATTCTAATAAAACCATATAAAGTTTCTACAGCAACAACATCTTCAACATTACAAACGAGCTTCATAACCAAAGAAGTTGAAAACCTCAGCAAATACATGAAATTCATATGAATGCTGACACAGACAAGAATTTTCTGACCACCACCCCATTACCAATCACTCAAGTCCAGAGGAGAACAAGATCCTGTATTCTGGAAAGAGATAGCAACCACATTCGTGGAGATGAAACATAACACTGACACCTTAAGGAATGGATACCAAATCAAAATGTTCCAAGGAGGACCACCACATGAACCCTATTTCATTGCCATTGATAACATGGAACAGATCATTATAGGCCCTAGCAAAAAGATAGTAGCCACACATGTCATTGGAGAATTAGTGGTTATGGTCTGATTCATAGGGACATGAATGCTGAAACAGGGGTATTGTTACGATCGATGCCTCCTGGAGAAAGCATGTACAAGGGTAAAGGGTATGACAATATGATCGGCTGTGCCACATGTAATCTCAGTCAGCATCTCATGCAGTAAGTGTTGTTACCTTACCTTATCCCTGTGGTCTCCTCATGTTTTACTCCTCATGTCTGTCTCGTTGTTTTACTATGAACTTGTATATATAGCATAGATACACTCCTGTATCCTTACGCTTTACCACTTATACATCTCTCTTACTGTTACAACTCAGAAACATTAGGGTTGGTTTGGGAGAAGAACCTTGTATAAGGTTTACACAAGAGAACTCAATAGAGAACTCTGTACAAAATGGTCTACCTTATATACAAATACCTAATGGTCTGTGCGAGCTATTTCTAACCTACCCTAAATGACCAGGTGTATGCCTTAAGGTCAACATATGTTTCACACATTGTATGATATCATCCTTCCAAAACCTTTTACCTTCTTCCATGCGTCATGTGACTTGTGACCGTGTCATCTGATGTGACCTGCTGTGTGACAGCATGATCTTGTCACTCTAACCCTAACCCTAGTTCAAAAAATAGAATAAAGGAAAATAAATTGAGAAGAAAAATAAAAATGAGAAAAGAAAATAAAAATAAGAAAAGAAAATAGAAAAATACTAAGTCTACTTCTTTTATTCTTAACACTTACTCTTCCTCAAGTCTTTGCCTTAGTTGCAACCTGAGCTCAAGCTTAAGGTCGTTACAGATCCAAATAGTCTTCTTCTTCTTAACAACAAAATCTATATACTATCTGTTGGTAATCTCCATACATACATTCTCCAGTATAATCATGATCATATTCTTACTGGACATTATGATCAAAACAAAACACTGGAACTAGTTCACTATGGATATTTCTGGCCCAATCTCTATACTGATATATAATAATTCTACAAGTCCTATATCACTTGTATGTGATCCAAGCTATAATGTTACAAGCCTTACAAATCTCTTAAACAACTTTCTATTCCTAAACAACTATGGAATTCCATTTCTATGAACTTCATTGAGAAACTTCCATCATCCTCTAGGTTTGACACTATTTTGGTTATAGTTGACTAGCTCACCAAGCAGGTAATTTTTATCTCTGCTCATGATATCATAACATCTGCAAACTTAGCACATCTGTTCATCCTTTATGTATTCTCCAAACATAGCATTTCTTCCCATGTTATCTTGGATAGAGACTCAGAGTTTGTATTTAATCTTTTCCATTATTTAAGTACTGCTTTGGACATGTGGCTTCACTTCACTTTAGTTTACCATCCCAAAGATGATGGACAAACTAAATACACAAATCAGACCCTCAAGCAATACCTCCTTTCTCTATTCTTTACTAATAAGAAATATTATCCAAACATTACCATTCACTCTAAATATAATATTGCTTCTTCCCAAGCCCATAACTTCACTAATATGCAACATTCCCCCACTTCTGATTTCAAAGTAGATAATAAAGTTTTTGTTAAAGCTCAGTTTTACTAAACTACTTGGCCTTTAAAGAAGCTTCTCAAAAAATATCTTAGATCCTATGAAATCATTACTCAACCTAGTACACTATTGTTCACCCTCTATCTTCCAGAGTCTATATGCTCTATTCATTCAGTTTTCTATATGTCCATGCTTGAACCTGCTATATCCAACTCTTTCCCCAAGAGAACACAACTAGCCCCTACTCTAGTTATAATTGATAGGGAACCTGAATACAGATACTGAAAATAAATCTAAGTAGATCCCTATATCTGAACTCACTCATATCTCCAACTTGGTATCTGATTTCCATATTGCATATTCTGCCAAGCCTGGTCCATGTTACGACTCAAAGATTTTAGGGTGGATTAATGAATAGAACATTATATTGGGTTAATACAAGAGAACTTGATAGAAAGCTCTTTATAAAGTAGTCTACCTTATATACCTAACTAGATGGTCCATGCTAGCTACTGTGCAGTCTACTCTAAACAACCATGTGTTAAGTATGAGATCAGCATGTGATATACATGCTGTATGACATTACTTCTTCTTGAACTTTTTACTTCCTTCCATTATATCTTGTAACTTGTGACCATAATCGATCATCACTCTAACCCTAACCCTAAGTTCTAAAAATATAAAAATAGAAAATAAATCAAAATGAAAATGAAAATAGAAAATAAAAGGAAAATAAATTAAGTCTACTGCTTTCATCTTTGATAGTCCACTCTTCCTATCCTAATCACTCTTGTTACAACTTAAGCCTTTAGTGCTAGACAGAAGAAGAACCTTACATATGGTTTACACAAGAGAACTCGATAGAGAACTCTGTACAAGATGATCTATCTTATATACCAATGTCTAATGGTCTGTGAGCTATTTCTAACCTACCCTAAATGACCATGTGTGTCCCATATTGTATGACATCACTTCTTCCAGAATGTTCTATGTCCTTTCATGTATCATATAGCTTATGACTATGTCATCTGATGTGACCTGCTGGATGACAGTGTGATCTTGTCCCTCTAACTCTGGTTCTAAAAATAGAATAAAGGAAAATAAATCAAAAAGAAAATAAAAATAAGAAAAGAAAATAAGAAAGGTTAAGTTTACTTCTTGCATTTTTAACAACTCTGTTACACTTATCTCTTGTCTTCACATACTTCCAATGAGGGTTCTTTTATTATTTTTTTAGTATATTTTATCTGCTTACTTTATTTAACCCTAATTTCAGTATACTTTACATGGTTTTCCTTTCAAACTTTTGGACTTTCATTTTCATTTCTATCTCTAATTTCTTACTCATATAGTATAAACACACCAAAAATAAGGAAATAAAATTCAAAATAATATGAAAAACCAAAACTACACTAGCAGAAGATGAGTAAGGGTTCTCTTCTCTATCTTCTCTTAACTTTCTCTAGAGCCATCCTTAAATCCCTTCTCATTATTTCTACTCTTTTCCTTCTTGTCCTCCTCTTCCAAGCTCCATTTCTGCTCTATCATAGTCCCAATCTTTGCTGATTGGACTGTGTTCCTTTCCTAGCCCTCTACCAAGTCTCAGAGAGACTTTCTAACTCCTTAGCACTCCTCTACGAGTTCTCAGAGTGCTTTTTTAATAGCACTTAGAACCCTGCCATAAGTAAAGATCATGACCAGGGTATTGGTATTCATGTGTGGGACACACTGCTGCTTGATAGTGATGTATACATCACAGACAAGAGAATGACTATGGAAGAATCATTATTAGTAAAGAAAAAACCAAAAGAAATTTCTTTACTCATCTTAAATTATACACTAGGCAATCTTGCCTAGTGCACATACATCTTATAAGAGTTAGCATCCCCCATCTTGACCCCAACATTCCTGTAGTATCTTGCTAGTTGTTTTCCTTTAGTCTTCTTGAAGGACCAGTACTTCCTATCATCTCCTGGAATAACCTCTTTGCACTTAGATTCCACAATTTGGAATCCTTTAGCCCCCTCCAAAACAGCAGCATCCTCTACTAGTACCTTGTCCTAGAGTTGTTGGAGGTATTTCAATGTTTTCTTCTTTTTCTTCTTCTTCTCCTCTACAAGCCTCCTCTTCTTGGCTTCCTCTCTTGCTTTGGCTTATACTACCCTCCTTACCTTCTAAGCAGCATGCTAAATATGGTGGGCTTTTGCTGCCTTCTCTAATCAGGCATAGAGCTGTTACTCCTCTTCATGTCTTCTCTACATCTCCTATCTCTGCTCTTCTAGCATATTAATGTTATATTAAAAATATTAGAAGGGATGGGAGAAGATACAGTGATATAGAGAAAAAGGAAAACAAATTTTCTTTTCTGTTTATATATTGTTGACATAGGCACTATCACAGGATTCTTTGGGTAAATTCAATAGAACTTCAAAGGCTCAGTCCTAAGAGAGAGATACTGTCATATGCCAAGTCTACTTGTCCAGAAAATATATTCCCATGGTGATACTATCTTATCAGTATTTAATCTACAAGCTTGCCTTTTATGGTGGCCACTTTCCTTGCAAACATGCCCTTGCAGTGGTGATACAAAACAATCTTGGCTTCAGCTCATATGCTGTACCTCTACTAGTTACAAGAGGGTTGCAATTTCAGACTTGGAAACTAGAATTTGAAATATAAGAGAAGAGCTTAGGAGTTAAGTATGTTGTTTACTGATACTGGAGATTGATGTTAGTAATTAGTTAATTATAGTTGATTATCAGACTGAAGTATCACAAAGTATTTATCAGTCTTGTATACTAAATTAGTATCTAGAACACTTGAAAACTCAAGCAGAGAAAGTTTAAGACTACTAGAGTAGATTTTATTATGAGTAATATAAGTATCTTTGTTGAGCTTCATAAAGTCACTGATGTTTGATTGGTTTGATCTATAATGAGATAGAGATAGACTTTGGACTTTTATTATGCACAAAATCTGCTGCAATATATAAATGGTGTAAGGTTTTACATAAAGATTGATTTGCTATAGAAGGCTTGATTGATCAGAGTTAGAACTATAAAACAAGAGGGAAGAAGTTGGACTAAGTTTCTCTAAAGGAGAAATCTTAAAGGGGGATCATTTCAGAGTTGAAAATGATGAACTCAGTTTTAATTTATTTTATATTTTCTTTATTACTAGGCTTGGGTAACAGAGTAGGATATCATGTTATATAATCATATAGCATGACAAAATGTGTGACACATGTCACAGTCACATATCATAGAGAATATTATAGAAGGTTCTAAAATAAATATATAGTAATAGTGTATTAGCCTTATTGTCAGGCGTGGTTTACACTAGGGTGGAAGTCTGCAGAATGGACTTGGAGATGAGCAGACTTGTGGAACGACCTTGGCTTCAGCTTATGTGCTGTGCCATCTGTCTGCTACGTGGTCGCAACTTCAGATGAAGGGAAGAAAGTCTGAGTGGAAGTGAGTACTGATTGGTGTATCACTATTGAACACCAAAGATCGAGTTCAATAAGAGTTTATCTTCATCGATTATCAGACTAGCGAATTACAATGTAACTACTAGTCTTATATACAAACTGATAGTTTAGGAGATGCTCGGAGTTTCAGTGTTGAGACACTAACAGGAGTAACTCTATTATGGAAGACCGAGTTGAATAGGAGTATCTCCGCCATGGAAGAAGGAATACCCAGATGATTACAGCACTGCCATGAGACATGTTGCGAGAAAGGTGGCTGCAGTGGAAGGTGGGCTTGTATGATTTGGAGGTGATTTCACTGCAAGGACGTTATTTTCAGACAGGTGGACTTGCATATGACACTTATGAAAAGTATATGAACTTTAGTGTAGATTAGTTATAGTGAATGCATATACTATGGTCTGCAGTATATAAGGTAGACTAGTTTTTGTATTACTCAATACAAGAGTTGTCTTTGGTTCTATTTCTTGAGTTTAAGTTATAATATAACAAACAAGTATTGAATAGGCCTGGTCCTCAAGCAAAGGTTATAAATACTAATGTATCAACAAATATACCTAGACATCTGTAACCACCAGTAGTTCTGTGATACTAGCTCTAGAGCTTTCTAATGTCTAGCATATTTCACAATTTTTAAATTATAGTAAAGAAATATAACATGATAGTAAAAATCTGAGATATTGGGAATATAGATCTTACTTCTGTATAGGAGCAGACCATTTCTTATTGATTACTCAGTAAAGTATATAGAATTTATTGATGGCTACTAAAGTTCTTTTACAGCTGTGGCCACTAGGTTTTTCTACTTGACCAACTAGTTCTCATAGTGGATGTTTTCTAATAGGACCTTCCCCTCATATTTCACTACTATGCCTTTCATAATTTGAACAGCAAGAAACTCTAGCTTGATTTATACTAAATTCTCATTATCATTAAATCTTATACTATGGTTAGGTTCTATAACAAGATGTTGGACTTATCTATTAATTTGCTAGGACAGTGATGTAGCTTGAAATTGAATCTGGTTAGATATAACAACTATCATGCTTGTCTATTGTTGAGCTTCCTGGCTATTATGAAGTACTCCAAGTTCTTGTGATCTATTTAGAATTCAACTAGGATTTTTATACCTTTTAGAAAATGTCTTTACTTCTTAAGGGCTTGAATGACTGCTAACATTTCTTTGCCATAGATTCCATAGTTACACTCTACTTCAAACAAGAATTTACTGAATAATATGATTGGGTGCTATTTACTATCTTCCATGGATCACTGAGACAAGACTGTTCCAGTTGCAAAGTCCAAACTATCTGCTTCAATTCTAAATAGTATAGAAGTATTTGAAGATATCAGGACTGGAGTATTAGTAATGGCCATTTTTAGTGTAGCAAAGATATATTGTTGGTCTAGTCTCCAAAACTAGATAGTATTTCTACCAGTGATATTGAAGAGAGAGTGGGTTATGTTTAAAAAGCCATAAATAAACTCATGATAAAAATTGGTGAATCATAGGAATTTTTATATAACTGTATAAAATAGACAAGTCACAAACTCCATTCATCTTGATAAGGTTCATTGCTATCTAATCTTCAGAAATTATTAGTCTGAAATACTCAATATACCACTTGTTGAATTCATGCTTTTTGGAATATAGAAACAGCTTATGCTAGGCTAAAACTTTGAGAACTCTGCATATTACTTTGCAGTAGTCTTCTAATGTCCAAGTGAAGATGAGAACATCATAATCCCTTCAGCTATAATGTTCTGAAATATATTGTTCATTATATCTTGAAATGTGGCAGAATTATTAGTTATACCAAAAAATATCACCAGAGGTTTAAAAAGACTATGATTCATATAGACAGCAGCAGCCTTTTACTTATCTTCAGACTTAATGTAAATATTTTTAAAACCCCAGTGCACATCTAAATTTATGAAATACTAGGTACCTTGAAGCTTAAATACTAGTTTGGAGATCAGTAGTAGAGAGTATCTATTTTTCACTATCACAACATTGAGAGTTTTGTAATTGTGAGCTAACTGTAGGGAACTATCTTTCTCTTTAATGAAAAACACTAGCACATCCATAAGGGATTTAGAGAACTCATATAGAAATTTTCAGAAAGAAAGATATCAAGCTCAGATTATTCTCCTAGCAATAATGGGTAGATCTTGGAGGGTATTCTGCACTAGATACTAGTTTAATGGTATGGTCCCAATAGCAGTAGCCAGGGGGAGTGTTGAAGTCCTCTTTAGCAAACAAATACCAACTCAAAGTTCTGAACATAGGGTAGGAGCTGTAGGATATTTCTTGTGATTGCATAAGCTTGTCTAAAGGCTGAGAAGAGATACTGAGAGATTGTGATAGTAGTACAAAGATCCAAAAATCTTAAGTTATAGAGTATTCTTGTCATATATAACCAGTTACTAGCTTTAGCAGAAAAATACAAGAGGTTTAGAGTCAATAGATGTTTACTTCCAAAGTCTTCTATCACTGTAGAGAAGAAACTAGAGCAACAAATGTTGAGAGCTCATACTCTCAACTAATTAGCCTTGTGAACATCTTAGCACCCTATATAATAGATTAAGTAATGAGCCATAAGCATTTTTTTCTTTTATCAGTCAACCTTGAGGTTGTGAATCTTTAGCCAGGTGAATTCAAGAATAAGATTCTACTTGCTAATGCTTGAGGCTGTGAGGAGAGTTCATTCTACATGTATCTTGCAATGAAGGACAATATCAACCATTTTAGATACCTAACCTACATTATTGGGAGTCTTGTCTACATTATAGACTAGCATAGGCTTGGATAATTTGTAGGTGTTAAGATAGTATCTGTCTATGAAAATCTTGTTGATAAAGATACAAGTGGCTCTAAAGTCAACTAAAGCTTGTATAGAAAGAAACTTAGAGGTATTAGAAATCTCAAGAGTGATAGGTAGATAGAGAGAAGTTCTGTGAGCATTGAGAGCACTAATAGTAGGACTTAGAGGAAGCTTTTTTTCCCATTAAGGATAATAAATAGTAGACAAGGTTACAAAAAGAGTTAGAGTTTCAGGTATGTCTTCTAGATAACTGTTTTCTATGTATCCTTTTATTAGTAATATAGTGAACCTATAATTTAGTGGCTAGGGTACACATGTCACCAGTTGCTCTACATGAAATACTGAGTCTCTAGAGTGTTATAGAAAACATCTTTGACCTCTGTAGTCTTTGGCTCTAGGTGGCATCATATCTCTATATCTTTTAAGATATTCAGGTCTTCTATCAACTTCTCCTGTTACTCAACAGTTAATTGATGAATGTCTAACCTTGCAGAGCACTCAAGAACTATGTGGTTTGGGTCTCCATAATAGTAATATTCTCAAGTGGAGGTGGCTCAGAGTTTTTACATCATATTTATATTTATGGAGTATTACATCTTGATCTGGCTATATCCATCTAAACCTACAAATAATGTCTACCAACCCATCCACACTCTTCAATCTCTTCTGGTGCAGATAAACTCTCTCCATTCCAGTCAATTACTTCTTAGATATCCTTACTAGGTTCCTTAACAACTTTATGAATCTCTACCCTAATATCCATAAATCATTCAAACTTAGGGTAACTAACTTACAGCCTTTATTTCTAGATAACTACCCTAGATATAGTACTCAGTATATAAGCTAGTAGTTATACTATAAGATCTTATTCTGAAAATTAACTAAAACTAACACCTATTGTCTGGTGTTGGTGATAACACACCTCACCACCTTCTGGTGGTCTGATACTTTCTGGCATACTCCAAGTATGACTTTCAAAATCTGTAACCAGTATAACTAGTAGAAGCATAGTACATAAGCTAAAGCTATAGATCATTTAATATTTATACTCCACATACCAAGATAATTCATACTCACTCATCTAACTTCTGAGACTTCTACAGGTCTTCGATAATAAGGTGTGAACTGTATCTAACACTAGTTTATTTTCTATATAGTATATCAAGTAAGAACTCACCTCTAGAGAAAACCTAAAAGAATAAAATAAGGTCTATTAGAGATGACAGCTCTGCTAAGTACTCTAGAATACATTTCAATCTAGCAGAATAGTGTCAAGATCGCTGACGATGGACTTAATTTTTATTTTCATTTCTTATTTTATTTTTATTTTTCTTTTCTTTTCTTTTCTTTTTCTATTTTTAGAACAACTCGGGTTAGGGCTTATCAGTCACGCTGTCACAAATTGATGGTGTAGTCACAAGACTGATCACGAGACATGGGAGAAGGAAGTAGAAGGTTCTGGAACAAAGTGACGTCATACAGCATGGACAACACATGCTGGCCTCATGTTATACTCATAGTAGTTTAGGGTAGGGTGCACAGTAGCTAGCACGGACCATGAGGAATAGTATATAAGGTAGACTACTTTGTATTAGGAACTCTATCGAGTTCTCTTGTGTTACTCAATACAAGAGTTGTTCTTTCGTCTTACTCTAAGGACTTAAGATCATAACAAATAGTGCTGACTGTCAGGAGATACTGGCTGTAGATAAGCCTAGATCCACTCTATTAGAGCTTAGTTGCACTCTCAAGCTAGTCACCATCTGGACTAGCTTCTAACAGACTTGTAACTGCTTTTTCTTATCCTAATCCTTATTATCTAGTCTGCTATAGTAGTACTATAGTTATTTAGTTAATTATAGTTGTAGATATTGATTGGTCAAGTACATGGGCCATATGCATAGACCATTCTACTATAATATATATAATAGTGGTATAACAGTAGAATATCTTACCCAAATATTAACTAGAGTTCCTAGACACTTATGACTTCTTAATGTAAGGATATTGCCTTACACTGACTAAGGAATGATAGTGTTCAGATAGTTAGACACTCTGATGGAAACATTTAGAATAATGTTTGTAAATAGCAAGTATTCATCTGATAGTAATAGAAAATACAGAACAATGCTTAGGCAAATTTTGACAGTGGTCAGAGTTTGACTAGGGTAATATTTTGATGTGTATGATAAACTCTGCAGTTTGGGGATCAGATATTAGACTTTGTAAACTCTAATGTTAAAGACTCAGAGTTTAGAGTTTGTTGTTCCCTTATAGCTTCTACTTATTCTATCTTAATACTTTTACTTCTGCTTTCTTTATTTCAATTAGAGTGATTGTAGTAGAGTGGTGAAGTTGTGCTTTCAAACTCTAGAAAATCATAAGTATATTACTAAACTAATAAGTAACTATAAAACTTACTTTTAGAAAATTCTAAAAGAATAAAATAGAGTTTTTAGAGATAATATTTACTTTAAATATTATCTAGTCCATTCTGATGTATTATAGTTATGCTTACTTAAGCATAAAATAATTGTACTTTAGTAACTAGAAACTATTAAGAATGAGAAGTTAATTTAGAAACTATATTCTATAAGGTCTAGAGTATAAGAAAACAAGATCAGATATACTCTTAGAGGTTAAAAAAATACCACAGAGATCACTTGAGTTTATCAAATTTTAATAATTTGGAGAAAAATGACAATAAAAGAAGAGATTGTTATATTAGATATGACTATAGATAACTTATAGATATTGAAAGCATAGGAAAATTGGTTAGTATTAAGCATGTTGGTAAAGAATAGTGGGTACAAACTTTAAGTATGAGAAAGTAGATTTAGTAGAGTTTGTAAAGTACTTTCTCTTACAACTTCCTTTATTATTTTTACTACTTCTCTATCCTAATGTCAGAAATTATAGTTAGTGATAATTTAGTAAGGCTATATAACTTATCAGGTAATAAGATTGTATGATTCTGCTTAAATATATCTAAAATAAGAAAAATGGAAATAAAGGGGGAAATAATTAAATATTAGTCATAATTCAACAGCTTATAATAGAATTAGGAAATTTGTGCAAGAATTTTAAAAAAACAACAATTAGATAAAGAGAAAGTAAAAGAAAAAAAGTAAGAATAAATAGAAAAAAGTATTTAAAAAAATTAATAGCAACAACAACAAATAGAAATTTTAGACACAAATCTATATTATAAGCTGATTCTTGAGTTACAGCCACAATATTCATAGTATATCCTAATTTTACATTAATTTTCTTTTCTTTTTGGAATTTTTATTGATTTTATTCTTATTTTTATTTTTCTTTCATAATATATAATGAAGAAATATGGGACTATGATTACATAATATAAGGCTTTAGTAGTCTAGTAGTTTTAATCACTAAAGATCTGATGAGAGTACTTATGTAGATATTTAAGAAGTTAAGAGTTTAATTTTCTCTGGATACAAATACCTTAAGTCTGTGACTATATAATAGTAATGTTGTATAGTAACCACTGGAGTTCTTAGTTTCCATCATTAGCTTATGCTATAAAACTAGCAGGTATTTAACTGCTACCAGAGTATAACACTTTGTATAAGTACTACAAAGTATTGTAACAACCACTCGCCAGAATGGCACTCGTAGTTTGCTTACTTCAGCAAAGCTCTCAGTTGGCTATCTAGTAGTGGGGATTACAAGAGAACTCAACAAGAAGCCTTCGCTGCATTGCTCCTCTATTTATATAAATTACATATGGTCCATGCTACAACAATATCTACTGGCCCTTATATCTATGCCTCTACCTCATGTCCTATTACTCATCCACCATAAGGCTACCATGCTGTATACATGTACTCTGATATCATACTCTTAATCTCCGTCATACATATGTGCACTATATATACACCATAAGGAACTCTTGTCCCTTGACGTTATCCCTAACCCTAACTCTTCTCTAGACCCTTCCCAATCCTTCTAGACCCTGAGTTCTTCCAGACCGCTCTAGACTACTCTAGCCTATATCACATGACTTCCAGGTCACGTGCTCTCTATCCATTGTAGACTAATAATAATACTATCTATCTATGTCTGGCTAACTCTAACCCTAGCCAAAGTCTGTCCACACTCGTCTTATAACACAAAGAATAGAATCAGTGATTTTAGTTTATTATTAAGTGAGATCTTGTAAAGCTAAGTAACCAAGTCATTTCTCATTATGAAGTTGTTTCTGTTGATAACTATAACTAGAACCAAAAGAATAGGTCAATATAAAATAGAAGATTAGTTTGATAACAATCTAATTCTAGAAAGCTGATTGATTAAAGGCTCTGTCTACCATTTGGTATAAACCTACTTAGCTGGGTCTGATTCTAGAATATTGATTGGTTAAGGGCTCTGCCTACTATTTGGCAACTATATTGGTATTTTAGTTAGAATAGAAACAGGACATCTCATATCTTTTAGTTGTATAGCTTAGAAGATAGCTAGTTACACTGTAAAAATAACTCTTAGTCCAGATGGGTTCTGGGACACATAATGAGTTGGCAGGTGGCAAGATAGTAAATATGAACAGACTGGGGATTTATGCCTATTAGCATTAGAAAACTGCTTGCTAGAGTATAGAAAAGAACAGCATGGTGTAGTACTCTTGTTCAGGCTGAACCATAGTAGAATAGAGTAGTCTTTCTTCTCTTGCTTAAGAGATCTATATCTACTATTGGTCTGCTAGTATAATAATTGCCAGTTCAGGCTTAAGTTAAAGCCAGAGTGTTAGAATTACTAGAATAAGGGAAATTCTATCTAGAATACTACATAGATGTAACTTCATGCCAGCCTACTTAGCAAGCTCTAGCTATTAAGTCAGTACTAGTCCTAGATATACCAATTATGAGGAAGTTGTTAGTTAAAGTCTTAGCCTACTATCAACTATTAAACAGACTAAATAGGAAGGTCTTTCAAAAAGAAAGGCAGCTAAATATGATAGTACAAAGAGGTTAGTATGTAGTGGTTAGCTCCCTACTAAACACTTTCTGTGATTCCAATAGGATCTTTTACAAAGAGAGCTTTAAAATTTGGCCATTGATAAGTGCAGTAGCTTATCCACTTCAGAATCAGATCATATATTCTGGAGTTATCTTAAGATTCTAATGATAGATCCCAACTGTATTACTAATATTGTTAATATTACAAATACTTACATTAATCTTATATATTGGCTTTCTCACTTCAAAAAAATTTATATCAATCATTATTCCCAGACTAAATAAACCTACATATGATAATCCTCCAAAATACACTAGAAAAACTTATTGAGAAAGTGATTAGTGAACAACTTCAAATCCACTCCATTTTGTCTATCTAAACTAATTTTGGGATATTAAACAATGCTCTACAACAGATATAGGAGAATATATTAGTCATCTTATATATATGGAATAGATTAAAGGACTTTACACTAGCATTGTTACAACTCAAAGATTTTAGAGTAAATTAATGAATAGAATCTTATACTAGGGTTAATATAAGAGAACTCAATAGAGAATTCTGTACAGGATTATCTATCTTATATACCTAAGACTACTAGTTTGTACTCTACTACTTTAGCCTACTCTAAATAACCATGTATTTGTCTTAAGGTTAACATATGTTAAATATATTATATATATTATTTTATTCTTCTTTGATTATTTTGGACTCATTATCAAATATAACAAATTAAAGGTTTTCTATTTTTCTAGATTGATAACAAATAACAAAACTTCTTCTTTGAACCTTAGACCCCTAGAAGATTTTTTTTGTAGTCAAAAAACACCTGAAGATATCTGGAATTTATTTTTAACAAAAAAATTTTACTAACATATTTGTTTTTATACTAATAAAGTACTCTTCACTATCAAGAAAATAAAGATATTGAACAACTCCTCTAAAAAGCTATTATTAACAAACAACTCTTGTATAGAATATGTGTTTTATCTATCATATGATATGGCTTTCAGCTATAGTACTTTAAGGATGCTCTTTTCTACCAGCCTCTTAAAAAATTGGAGAAAATGTAATGAAGAGTAGTGTTATAGGTTATAAGAGTATTTTGTATATATCTATTGTTGAGTATAGAGGTTATAGTAGATCTTATATTTATTTATCTCTATCTAGATAGGATCAGCAGTTGGTACTATTTACATATTGTATTACTATCTCAAAAATATGCAATCAACTCTCTTCTGAAAGATCTTGCTTAACTTAATAGTATATCTAGTGTAGCTTAGTTTTACCTTAGTTTCTTTTGCCTATTTTCTTTTTCTGTTTCTTTTCTCTTTTCTTTCTTTTATTTTTCCTATATTCTCTTTCTTTCTTTCTCTTGCTAGTTAAGTAGTTATATTATAACTACTATAGCCTACCACTATATTCTATGTAATAAATTGCTAATTTAAAAAAAAAACAACTACAAAGTATATTATATAATATAAAAATGAGTATAAAACACTAGAATAATTATGTTGGAATTACTAAAAAAAATAACCTTATTTTATCTTTATTTTTCTTATTTGTTTTTATTTTTATACTGAGCTACAAAATAGATGTAAAAAGTTATATATAGCAATTATAAGTTATCCAAGTATAATAAGAGTATTATATTATATTATATATTAGATTACTAATATATATACATATTACATACTATTTATTAGCAACTACTTTTATTAAGTTAATAATCTAAACTTAAAGATATGAGTATAGGGTCAAAAGAGAACTTAATAGGGTTTCTATTGGATTGACTAGCTACTTATACTACTATACATAATCTATACACTATACTACTCCTAATTCTACTTCTATCTATAAAATATTCTATTCTACATAACTATCTTATATAAATATTCTATACTAAAATAAAAAGAAATAAAAATAGAAAAGTCTCTTTATAGATATGAATTTATAATACTAGCTGTTATGAATTAAAGCCCTTAGGGTTAGACAATGAAGCAACCTTGTATAGGGTTTACACAAGAGAACTCAATGGAGAACTCTGTACAGAATAGTCTACCTTTATATACTAGATCCTTATGGTCTGTGCTAGCTATTTCTAACCTACCCTAAACAACTATGTGTTAGCCATGAGGTTTCCATGTGGTATGACATCATTCTTCTAGAACCCTCTCTGTATTATGTGACCCCTGCCATCACTAATCCTAATTCTACATACTAAAAATAGAACAAAGAGAGAATAAGATAGAAAAAAGAATAGAAAAAAAGAAAATGAAATGAAATGAAACTAAGTCCACTTTCTGCGATCTTAACACTAGCAGTATAAATACTAAAGAGATATAGTAAAAACTTTTTGTTAAGTTTCTCTTGTAAAATTTACTCTTTAAGTTTCTATTATAGTCTAGTATACAACTGTTCTAACATATGATTGCTATAATATGTAGACTATTTAAAGATATTTATCTTAGAGTTACAAACAATAGACTTTGTTTTTATTTTATTTTTTTATTTCATTAGAGTTAGGGTTTAACATGATGTCACTGATAGCTAATACTACTAAAAAGTACAAAATATTCTTAGACTTTGCAAATTTCTATTTGTAAGTTCTCAATAAACTTTACCAAGATATCAAAATGCCATATGCACATCCACCCATCCAGAAATTATATCCTTATGGCAATATCATCTCCAAATTATGCAAGCCTGCCTTCCATAGTAGCCACCTTTCTTGTAACACATCCTATGGCAGTGCTGTAACCATCTGGGTATTCCATCTTCTATGGCAGAGATACTCCTATTCAACTTAGTTTTCCATGACAATGTTACCCCTGTCAGTATCTCAACACTGAAACCTCCACTCAGAGTAATAGGGGCTTTACCACTGAAACCCTGAGTATCTCCTATCATATCTGTTTGTATATAAGACTAGTAGTTATACTGTAATCCACTAGTTTGATAATTGATGAAGATAATTCTTATTGAACTCGATCTCTGGTGTTCAACGGTAACACACCAAATTAGCACTCACTCCCATCTCGGACTCTTTCCTATTATCTGAAGTTGTGACCATGCAGCAGATAGACAGCACAGCACATGAGCTGAAGCCAAGGTTGTTCTACAAGTCTGCACAACTCCAAGTCCATTTGGTGGACTTCCACCCTGGTGCAAACTGTGCCTGACACAAGGCTACTTTCTAATTTGACAAAAAAGTTTAAACTCAGAGAATAAAGCAACAAAATATTCTTGAAGTGCTAAAAAAGATCTTTACAACAGCTTCAGTTCTAAGAGTACCAAATGATGAAAAAAATTTCAAATTATCTACAAATATAAGTAAATTTACTACTAGAGCAGTTTTATTACAAAAGCACCAGTTATTAGGATATAGCATCCAGATTCTTCTCTTAAAGTCATTATATATCCATAAAGAAACTATAAAATCTATAATAAAGAGTTACTAGCAATAATCTGAGAATAAGAAGGATATTATTATCAACATCATTTGGAAAACATCCATATAAACTAAGATCCTGTTAGATCATCAAAATCTTACATTATTCAAGACAGCTAAAAAGCTGACTAGAAAATAGGCTCTTTATATGATTTGTTTTGACTATGTACTCTATTATAAACTGAGAAAGATAATATAAGGTTTTTGTAATCAATGCACTGGAGACTTCTCATAGGTTACCTAACAGTAATAATATAATTCTAAAGAAGGTTAAGATAGTACTCTTACCAGATAAATTTACTTCTTCAGTCAAAACTGGAACTACAAGAATAGACTATCACTATATAGGAGGAAATTATATCTCCAAGAGCATAGATAACAATGTGAGACATAAGAATTGTCCTAATGTGCCATAACTTGTTATTTTCAAGACATCAAATATAGAAGACTTATAAATTAGTCTCTAGAAATTACTGGTAACTGAAAAATGATAATATTTGTCAAGAAATATGTTATGGGTTGTAGTATGTGATAACAGATAAAAAATTGTTTACAGCAACCTTTTGAACTACTCATACTTAACAAACTACCTAATAGGCCTTGGAAAATTATTTTTATGGATTTAATTAATTGATCAAGTCAAAAGTTACAATACTATCTATGTTATTGTTAATAAGCTCATCAAAAGGGCATACTTCATTTCCATCAATATTCAGTTCTCATCTGAAGATATGGTATAACTATTAAATAATAGAGTTTATTCTCTATATAAATTGCTACTACAAATTATCTCAGATAGAGAAATACAACACTCAGCTGAAATCTTCTGAAAAAGATGTAAACTATTGGGATTAGAATTAGCAATATCAACAACATATTACCCACAAACAGATATGCAGATTGAATATGTAGACTATATATTGGAGCAGTATTTCAGATGATAATTATCACTTAAAAACTAGTCAGACCTGCTACCAAGTACAGAGTTTGCATACAACAATCAAGCACATGAAGAAACATATAAAAGTCTTTGAATATAGCAGAAATCCAAGAGCAGGTCCAATATTAGTCAAAAGTTGCTAAACAAGAACTTAAATAACCTTATATATAAAAAGATAAGAAGCTTTAGAGTAGGAAAAAATAGCTAATAGTCTTGAAGTAGAAAGAATGAAATAATACAATATTATATACTTAGTCTTTCATTCAAACAAGCTAACAATATACTCTGAACCTACTATCAATGAGCAAAAGCTACTTCAATATTATTAGTCAAAATCTAAGATTAGAAAGAATGAAAAGTAGTGAAAGAAGTTTTATTTGATGGAAGAGTTTCAATTAAGAAGAGAATATATCAAAGTATGAGAAAAATCTTGAGAATGTAAAATAAAAGCTCTAATAAAATCTTCAAAAACTCCAAAAAAGTATATAACTCTTCTCAACAGAACTCAAACCAAGAGGGGTAGTAATGTTACAATTATTTTCTATCTGTATCTCTCCTTATCTAGTTACTACTCCTAAGATAGATATCTCCTTGGCATTAAAATTGTATTTTGATCATTTGAAATAGAGATTGTGTTTTTATACTACCTTCAAGAATCCTATGGTTTTCTCCAATTCTTTCTTGGTTTTGGCCAGTATAATGAAATAATTCATATAATTTGCCAATATTCCTTCATGTAAAAAAATTCTCAGAATATGCTGTTTATTATTCTTTAAAATGATTTTAATAAGTTACATAATCTAAAGTACATTAATTTCAGTTAAAATAGTCTCTTGTTTATTAGGAATGCTGCTTTTCATTTATTGCTTTCTTTGATTCATATATTACTATATTTCTAGATAAGATCTAATTTTGTTGAAGTATTTTACATTCTTAAGTTTGTCAATTACTTCTCCAATCAATAGTAATGGCATCTTGTTCTTTATTATATACTGATTCAAATTTCTGTAGTCTTGTACTAATTATAGTGATCTGTCTATCTTTGGAATGTAGAAACATAGTACTATATATCTCAAGCTAGATTCCACTATAAGTCCTGCCTTAAGTTGTTCTTCTAACTATTAATTTAACACTTTGTCTTCTTTGACTATAATTGTATAGGCTTTGGCATTTAAGTCCCCTAGTATATCTTCTAGTAGATTGATTTTGTAATCCTATTCTCTTTATTCTAGTAGTTTCTCAAATTTCTTTTTGTTGAATAAATTTGTAAATGATATATTTGGGTAAATCTTCTGGATTTGTTAGGTCTAGTTCCTTGCCAACTTCCTGATATCCATTGTCCATTTCCTTCATTGATTTCATCCTTCTATTCCTTGATGTAAATTCAATATCTTAATGTTATATTTTGTATTCTTTTGGATAGCTTATAAACCATATTGTTCCTTTGTCCCAGTTTATTTCTAGATTATGTTTCACCAACCAGTCATACTCTAAAAACATATTCATGCTATTTAAATCTGTAACTGCTACATTAATCTTTTATATATGTCTATTGATTTCTAGTTTCAGTAGTGTAAATCTTGTTACTTCTTTATTCTTGGTTTTATTTATATTAAAAACCTCAAATGATCTGTTCATTGGTTCCATTTTAATCTATTCTTCTTTTACTAGCTGTTTGTTGATTCAAGTATGGGTACATTCTGAGTCAACTAGTATTTTGAGTTGTAGTTTCTTTTTATTTGATGTTTTCAGATTTATATACACATTAAGTTCCCTTTCTTAGTTATCTCTTCTTTTTAGAATAACATATCAATTTAGGAATTTATTATGTATAGAGATTCATTGTACCATACCTACTCTAAACCTTTGACAAAACCCTCCTCTTTTGCAAGGTATCTTACTTTGTTACACTTATAGCATTTTCCTGTTTCTTTATTTGGTTTTCTACACTCTTTGCCATATGTATATAGCTATTGCAGTTGAAGTATATGGGATTTCCATCCTTGTCATAGCTTATCTTTGAACTTTCTAATATTCATAGGTACTCCTTTTTCTCCATATATGATTCCTAATCCTGTTCTATATTTTTGCCTAGTTTTGGTAGATTCATATCCCTGCTCTACTGAAGTAATTGCTGTCTTTTAGCTTCTAAGTATATTTGGTGCTACATTAGATAGGTATCCCAATATAGTTTTCATAATGTCACTTTTGACATTTTTCTTTAGTTAAAATATAATATGCATATTATCTGTTTATTGTTAATGCTTTGAACTTAATCATATAGTCTGTAATGTACTTTTTCTCTTTCTCTTGCTTGAATACTTCTATTCTCCACTTAGCATCTACTGTCTTGCTCTTGCCACTAAATAATATTTTGAGTTCTTTAACAAATTCATCCTAGTCTTGGATATCTTCTTCTTTGTCTATTTTATCAATTTTATTTTGGGCATAAATACCTGCTGTATCTTCTCTGATTCAGGATAAAACCACAGTAATCTTACTATCTATTGCTATAGCTTTGTTACTCTTGAGAAATAATTAAATTTCTCTCCACTAGTCTTTAAGCTTTGTCTAGTTACCATCAAACTATTCTAGATTTAGAACCATGCTTTTTGGCATAACTGCCTATACTGTTTTAGTGTGTACTACTAGTATGGGTGCTATTGATATTTTTTCTAGTAATGCTAGTTCTATAGTTCTGTTTTTATGTGAGTTGTACTCTTTGATAATACTCAATGATCTCAATGTTTCTTCTAGTGTCTCAATGCCTATTGTTCCTTAGTTATATCTATTCATCTTTTTTATCCATGATATCTACCATAAATACTGTCTTGATATTTTTTCAACAGCCTAACCATTATGATGTTTCAGTAGTCTAAGTATAATGTTCTTCTTCTTTTGTAAGGTGAGCCTGACAATACTTTACCAAATATTATGATCTTAGACTTGGCTCAAATTACAACTTAAACAAAGACTTGAAAAAGAATAAAAGAGATGATTAATTAGGATATATGTCTATATCTACTACTATATATTAAAATTTAAGTCTAAAGGTTAGAATAAAAGACCCCTCTTATATTGAGTCATACAAGAGAACTCAATAGAGTTTCCAATACAAACTACTCTACTTTATATACACTTGGATAATAGTCTATGTATCAAGATTGCAGGAAGTAGACTTATCTTTTTCTTATTCTTATTTTTATTTTCTTTTGATTTATTTTCATTTTTCTATTTTTAGAACTTAGGGTTAGAGTTAGTGACAACATCACTCAGTCACATCAAATAATATGGTGACAGTGACAGTAACAAGTCACATGATACATGGAAGGATGTAGAAGGTTTTAGAAGAAGTGATATTATACAACATGGACACTGCATGTTGACCTCATGTCTTACACATGGTACTTTAGGGTAGGATGCATAGTAGCTAGCACAGACCATGTGGATAGATATATAAGGTAAACTACTTTGTAAAAGAGCTCTCTATTGAGTTCTCTTGTGTTAACCCAATACAAGGTTCTTCTTATTGACCCACTCTAAGGTCTTTGAGTTATAATGTTAGAACTTGATTCCTTATCCAAAGACCATCTAACATAGACCCTCTTATCTTTTTATTAAATCTAACCTATCCTAAAGGTTATGCATTATCCATAATTGTGTGACCTGTGTGACCATCTTGTGATATGTGACATGTTTTTGTCACATTCTATTTATCATCCAAGTCCAATAGAAAAAATAAAAGAAAAAGCTAAAGAAATAATAAAATGGAAAATAGTTAAGTTTGCAACTCTAATAGTACATCTAATAACCATATAGAATAAGTGTGGTATTCTTGAGAAAACAATAAGAAAAAAATAAGGAATACATGAAGATACCTCTACTTTTGTATAAGGTAATGACTGATAAAACATAAGGAAAATACAAGATATAGTAAATATAAGTCAAAAGTAAAACAAACTCAAACTCATGTCTAAGTTGAGGTAAACATAAAATGAACACCTATACTATATAAGATATTAATCTTAACACTAAGTATAGAATGTATAAAAAGAACTTAATTAAGTTCCCATTAGATTATACTATTTACTTGTATCTTTTATAAGTGATTTATTCTAATCTACTACTAGCTATAAAACTTATTAAAATATTCTGTAACTTATGACAAGGCTTATGTAATTTCTAACCAGAAATAGAGATATAAACATAGATTCAAGTATAAATAGAAAGGGTAAAAGAATAGAACCAACTTAAAAATAGAAAATCTGCCTATTTGCTTGTAAGTTTATAATACCAAGCTTAGATTCTTGGCTAAATACTACTTATTTTATTAAGTATTAAGATTAGTTACTTGTAGTATTTCTCTTATTAGCTCTATACTATAAATCTTCCTTATAAACTGTATATATAGAAGAATAGTGGGATTTCTTAAGATCTTATTTAGTATAATAAGAAGAATATTTTGCTATTCTATAGGCTCAAAGTATATCAATGAGAGAATAAAAATATAATTAAAGTTATAAAAACTTAGATCAATGTAAAGATCAGTGTATTAAAAATATACAAAGAGAACTTGATAGAGTTCTCATTAGATTAGTATTACTACTTATACTAATTATACTTAATTGATATACTATCTAACCTTAAATGGCGGTCATATGGATTGATATTTGGAACATCCAAAATAGTAAAAAAGCTAAAGGACTAATCAACAAATGCTTTAACATAGAAAGCTACATAGCTATGATTAGAGATATTAATATGAATCCTAGTATGCCTCAA